>JAREIK010005072.1:0-107907 GCA_029783825.1 Sapria himalayana
TGAATAAATATTTTTTGAGTGGGCTTGAAACTTTCATCAATTTTGCATGTAGTCACTTGAGATGGGATGGATGGAAAAAAAGTGTTCATGTAATCATCGCAAAGCGTAAGAATATCCCTTTTCGTGATGCAAACACTATAAGATACCATTTGGCAAAATATGGCTTTGTGTCAAATTATTTTGTTTGGATTTATCATGATGAAAGTACAAAGGCTTTGAACATTAACCAAAATGAGGGTACTGAATCATTTACTTGTGGTGAAGAATCATCAAATACATACCATAGAAAACATCATGCAAGCTGCTGGTGCTGACTTCAATATGAATTACGTGGATGAACCACCTAATCCTGAAGCTTAGAAATTTTATGAAATGCTTAAAGCTAAAGATAAAGCATTATGGCTTGGTTATAAAACACATTCACAATTGTCACTTGTGGCTCGACTTATGAGCATTTCCGTGGGAAAATCATATGTCTGAGAAATTATTTGATTAGGTGACAGAACGGATGAAAAGGATTGTTCCGGATAATAATTTGATCACTAATAACTTTAACAACACTAAAAATTACTACGAGGAATGGAGTCAAAAAAATTGATTATTGTTTAAATGGATGTATGTTATATTGGGGTGGTGATAGTGATTTAATTAGTTGTATGTTTTGTGATCATCCTAGATTTAAAAAGATACCTCGGGTTGTAGATATGCCACAATATTGAAGGTTTGTATTTAAGAAGATGTATATTTTTTATTAATTCCTCGATTACAGAGACTATATGCATCAAATGCTATAGAAAATAATATGAGGTGGCATTTTGAGAATAGGTTGAAGAAGGGGTAATGCATCATCTATCAGATTCACTTGCTTGGAAGTAATTTAATTATTTACATCAAGATTTTTGCAGCTGAAAAGTCGAAAATGTGAGATTGGGTCTCTACACTAATGGATTTCAGCCATTTGGGCAATCTGGATAATAGTATTCAACATGGCCAGTCATAGTGATACCTTGTAACGTGTCTTCGTGGTTGTGTATGAAGGAGTAATATATGTTTTTGTCAATATTGGTTCTAGGGCCAAAAAATCTTAAAGACATGCCGGATGTTTTCTTACAGCCTCTTATTGTAGAGTTAAATCATTTGTGAGATTTTGGAATTGATACATATGATATGTCAAAGAAGAAAAATTTCATTATACAGGCAACCCTTTTGTGGATGGTAGGTGACTTTATTACATATTCAATATTGTCTGGCTGGAGTACTATAGGATGATTCACATCCCCGTATTACATGATAAATTCTGATGCTTTTACCCTCTAATTTAGTGGTAAACAATTATGGTTTGATAACCATCGTAAGTTTCAACATACGAATCATCCATTTTGAAGAAATAGAACCGCATTTTGAAAAAATAAAACTACGATGACAGTTCCACCATCAATTTGTTTAGGAGTTAATATTATTATAGAGATTCAGAGATTAGGTTTGAAGAAGGTAATTGAAAAGGATGCTACTGGAAGTAATGGACCAATATGCAAAATATTTGGCTGGAGTAAATGTAGTATATTTTTGGACTTGCCTTATTGGAAGTCCAATTAATTCGTCATAATTTAAATGTAATACATATTCAAAAAATTGTATTTGACAATGTTTTGAACATTGTCGTTATTGTAGACAGAAAAACAAAAATACTTTAAAATCAAGACAAGAGCTGAATGATTACTGTCGGCATCCTAAATTGAAATTGAATGTGGCAACAAGAAAATTTCCTAAAACTTGCTACATGCTTGATAAGAAGGCAAGATAGATATTGTGTGTATAGGTTAAAAATTTGAAATTCCATGATGGATATGTGTCAAATATGGGTAGATGCGTGGATATGAAGAATCTTAAGTTATTTAGAATGAAAAGTCATGAACTGTCATGTATTTATGCAAAGATTAATACCAATTACATTATGTGAATTACTTCTCCTAAGTGTTTGGAAGGCCCTTACAAAACTTAGTTTGTTTTTCAAATAGCTAACTATAACCACAATCAAAATAGATGACAAGGTGAGGCTGTAAAATGATATTTCACTTATTATTTGTAAGCTTGAACGGATATTCCCACCAAGTTTTTTGACTCAGTGGAGCATTTGCCGATCCATTTGGCATATGAAGCAAGGATAGCAAGGCAAGTGCAATACAAGTGGATGTATCTTTTTGAGAGGTAAATACATATAATTTGTTGTGTTTTATTATTTGTACATAAAGTAATATTGTAATTTAATATAATTGAAACCTAACATTGTGGTTGTAGGTATCTTCATAAGTTTAAAATGAATGTTAGAAATAAAATAAAAGTTGAAGGTTCAATTTAGAATGCACCTTTAGTAGAAGAAGAAACATCATTTTGTTCTTATTATTTTGAGGATCATGTCAATACAAAGTATAGAAATATGCTTCGGAATGATGAAGGTAATGTGATGGTAGAAGATGATTCTGTGAACAAACTATCTATCTTCAAAAACTCTAAAAGAGCATTTGGAAGAGCAATAAAAAGATGTACGATAGATGAATAGTACAAAGCAACCCGAAACTATGTTTTACTTAATAGTGAAAAGGTTGCACCATCTATTTATCTATCTAACTATTTATCTACCTATCTATCAATTATATATATGTCTATTTATCTGTCTATCTATATATCTATCTGTTTATATATATATATATATATTATTTATTTATTTCTGTCTATCTATTTGTCTACCTCTCTATCAATCTTTTTCTCTATATATCTATCTATCTATCTGTCTGTCTATGTATATATATGTCTATCAATTTTCAATCTATCTGTCTATTTATTTGTCATTCTATTTGTCTATCTATCTATCTATCTGTCTGTCTGTCTATCTGTGTGATTATCTATCAGTCTATCTATTTGTCTATCTATTTGTCTATCTATTTGTCGATAAATCTATCTGTGTATTTATTTATTTATCTATAAATCAATCTGTCTATCTTTATATAAATATATCTGTCTATCTATATATTTAATTAAGTATATATCTATCTATCATTCTATGTATTTATTTGTCTAACTATTTATCAATCTATCTATCTATTTATTATCTATATATCTATCTATCTATCAGTCAATCAGTCTATTTACCTATCTATCTATTTCTCTATCTATCTCTCTATATATATGCCTAAAGATTTGTATATTTATGTATATATCTATCTGTCTATCAATCTATCTTATATTTGATATATCTATCTATCTATATATCTATATGTCTATCTGTCCATCTATATATCTCCCTATATATTTATCTATCAATCTATCTATCGATATATATATATATATATATATATATATATATATATATATGTCTATATAAATATGTGAATTATCTATCTATCATTCAATTTGTCTATCATTATGTCTATCAATTTGTGTATCAATCTGTGTAACAATTTGACTATCAATCTATCATTAATCTCTCTATTAATTTGTCTATCATTCTATCTATTAATTTTCCAATCTATATGTCTATATATCTATCTATCTATTTATCTATATGTCTATCTATTTGCTTATCAATCTAACTATCTATATAACTAACTAACTATCAAACTACCTATCTATCTCTCTTTCTATTTGTCTATCTATCTGCATATTTATTTATCTATCTATCTGTCTATTAATCTCTCTATCAATCTATCTATTTATCAATCTATATATTATTATATCTATCTATCTGTCTGTCTATCTATCAATCTATCTATCTCTCAATCTATTTGTCTAATTATATGTGTATATATATGTCTATCTATCTATTTTCTATCGGTCTATCTATATATCTATCTAACTATATGTCTCTTTATCTATCTATTTATCTATCTATATATCTATCTGTCTATCTATGTATTTATCTATATATATCTATCTATCTATCTGTGTATCTTTTATCTATCTAGTTGTCTATCTATATGTCTATCTATCTACCTATCTATCTTAATATTTAAGTATCTATCTATCTATTTGTCATTATATCTATCTAACTATCTGGCTATCAATCTATCTAATAATCTTTTTATCCATATATTTGTCTATCTATCTCTCTACCTATCTATCTATATAACTATTTATCTATCTATCTATCTATCTGACTATCTATCTCTCTAATCTATCTAACTATATATATATATATATATATATCTTTTAGTCTATCTAACTTTCTATCTCTTTGACAAACATTTTGTCTAAGTAAATGTCTAACTATTTATCTATTATATATTTATCTATTTCTTTATATATTATTTATCTATCTTTATATCTATCTATTTATCTTTTTATCTATATGACTATTTATCTATCTATCTAATTCTCTATTTATCAATCAATCAATCTATTTATCTATCTATTTATATATCTATATGTCTATCTATCTATCTACATATATATTTAACTATTTATCTACTTGTTTATCATTTTATCTATCTATTTGTCTATCTACTTGTCTATCTATCTTTCTATCTATCTTTCTATCTTTTTGTATAACTATCTATCTACCTATATGGCTATCTATCAATTTAACTATCTATCTATCTATTTATCTACCTATCTAACTATTGATCAATCTATATATCTATCTATTTGTCTATCTATCTGTCTATCTATATATCTAACTATTTGTTTATCTATCTTTCTATCTATGTTTCTATCTTTCTATTAATTGATCTAGCTATCTCTCTATCAATCTTTTTGTCTATGTATCTGTTTATCTATTTGTCTATCTAATTCTTTATCTATTTATCTTTCTTTCTTTCTACCTTTGTATCTAACTATCTATCTGACTATTTATGTATCTATCTTTCAATCAATCATCAATCAATTTGTCTATCTATTTATCTATCTATCTTTTTATTTATGTATATATCTCCCTATCAATCTATCTATCTATCTACCTTTCTAATATTATTTTAATCTATCTATTTATATATCTTCCTATGTATATGCCTATGTATTAGTCTATCTATCTGGCTATCTATCTATCTATCTGTCCATCTATTTGTATGCCTATCTATCTATCTATCTATTTATATATCTATCTAAATAGCTATCTATATCTCTATATACCTATCAAATTTCTATCTATCTATCTATCTATTTATCTATATACTGATCTATATATCTATCTTTATGTCTATCTCTCTATCAAACTTTTTGTTATTCTATTTATCTATCTATATATCTCTATTTTTGGTTATGTATCTGTCAAACTCTCTGTCAATCTTTTTGTGTATCTATTTATCTATCTATATACATTTTTTTGTCTATCAATTTATCTATCAATTAGTCAATCTATCTATCTATCTATATATTTATCTATCTAACTATCTATCTCTCTATCTATATGTCTTTTAATCAAGCTATATAATTTCTATATATTAGTCTATTTATCTTTCTAACTATCTCTTTATCTATATATCTTTCTATTTGTCTATATATCTGTATATCTATCTGTTTATCTATAAGTCTATCTATATGTCTATCGATTTGTATATCTATGTGTCTATCTATTAGTAGATCTATATGTCTATCTATGTTTATCTATTTGACTATCTATGTATGTATATATATATATGTCTATCTTTCTATCTATATATTAATCCATCTATATATGTATCTTTCCTTCGATATATTTGTCTATCTCTCTATCAATATTTTTGTCTATACATATATCTATATATATGCCTATCTTTCTATCTATCTATTTGAGATAAATCTATCTATCTATATGACTATCTATCTGTATATCTATCTTTCTATATATCTATCTATCTATTTGTCTATATATCTTTCAATATGTCTCTGTATCTATCTATCTATCTATATAACTATGTATCTATCTATCTTTCTGTCTATCTATCTTTTTATCTATCTATCTATTTATGTAGCTCTCTATATGTCTATCTATCTAACTATTTATCTATCTATCTATCTATCTATCTTTCTTTCTTTCTATCTGTCTATCTATCTATCTATCTATATATCTATTTATTTATTTATTTGTCTATTCATCTATCTACCTATCTATCTATCTGTTTAGCTATATGTCTATTTATCTATCTATATTTGCTTATGTATTTGTCTATCTATCTATCTATTTATTTATTTATCTATCTATTTATCTATTTGTCTATATATCTATCTATTTACCTATCTATATATCTATTTATCTGTCTCTCTTTCTCTCTATCTATCAATCTATATAATAATTTGTGTTAAATTTGTGTATCAATCTATCCATCAATCTATCTGTCAATATGTTTTTCAATTTGTCTATAAATCTATCTAATAATATCTTTATTGAATCTATGTATCAATCTGTATATTAATCTATTATTCTATCTATCAAAATGTCTATCTATATGTCTATCTATCTGTCTATATATATGTCTATCTATTTGTCTCTATATCTTTATCTATATATGTATTAATCAATCTGTCAATCTATCTATTTATCTATCTAACTTTCTATCTGTCAATCTCTCTCTATTTATTATTCTATCTAGATTCTATGTAACTATCTATGTATTAATCTATCGATCAATCTGTTTATCTATCAATTTATCAATCTGTCTATCTATCAATCAATCTATCTACTACCTTTATATATATATATATATATATATATATATATATATATATATATCTATTTATCTATCTATATATGTACCTGTCAATCATATTGTCTATCAATCTATGTATAAATCTAATTATTTATTTATCTATCAATCTGTCTATCATTCTTTCTATCATTCTGTATATCTATCTATCTGTATATCTATCTATCTATCTAGTCTGTCTATCATTCTTTCTATCATTCTGTATATCTATCTATCTGTATATCTATCTATCTATCTATCTGTATATCTATCTATCTGTATATCTATCTATTTGTATATCTATCTATATGTATATCTATCTATCTATCTATCTATCTTTAAATTTTTCAATCTATCATTCTTTCTATAATTTTGTCAATCTATCTATCATTATGTCTATAAATTTGTATATCAAACTATATATCTATATATTTGACTTTCTATCTAACTATCTAATTTTCTATTTGTTAGATCTGTATATTAGTTTGTCTATCTATTTGTATGATTGTACATCAGTCTATTTGTCTGTCTATCTATATATCAGCTTGCTTGCCTGACTATCTACCTACCTCAGGGACTGATTGTTTGTTTATCTAACTAACTATCTAAATGTCTATTTTTATATTTGTAAGTCTATCTATCTATCTATCTATCTGTTTGTCATTATATCTTTAATTCTATCTATCTATCTATCTATCTATCTTTCTAACTAACTATCTATCTATCTAATTATTTATTGATCTATCTATCTTTCTGTCTATTTATCTTTCTATCTATATATCTATCTATCTACCTAAATATATTATCTATCTTTCTATTTATTTGTCTATATGTATATCTTTCTGTCTATCTATCAATATGTTTGTCTATCTATTTGTCTATTTGTTTGCCAATCTATGTATCTATATATCAGTGTGTGTGTGTGTGTGTATATATATATATATATATCTATCTATCTATCTAATTATCTATCTATCTATAGGTCTATATATATCTATGTATCTTTCTATGTATCAATCTATCTATGTATATATCTATCTTTCTTTCTTTCTATCTATGTGTATATCTACTGTCTATCTATTTATCTATGTGTGTGTGTATATATATATATATATATATATATATATATATATCTATTTATCTATTTATCTATCTTTCTATATTTCTTTCTATCTACATATCTATTTATCTATCTGTGTATATATCTGTATGCCTATATATCAATTTATCTATCTACTTGTCTATATAACTATATATATATATATATATATATATTTTTCTATCTATCTATTTGTCTATATGTTTGCGTGTTTGTCTATTTGTCTATCAATCAATCAATCAATATATTTGTCTCTCTCTATCAATATATCTATCTATTTTTCTATCTATGTATATATATATATATATATATATATATTTATCTATCTATATGTCTATCTATTTATTTGTATATCTATCTGTCTGTATATATGTCTACCTATCTATGTATCTATCTATCTATCTATAAATGATCTATTTATCTATCTATCTGTATATCTATATGTCTATCTATCTATCTATATATCTATTTATCTATATGACTATCTATCTGTCTATATATCTATCTATCTATATGTCTATTTATCTATCTATCTATCTCTATATATATCCGTATATCTATCTATTTATCTATTTATCTATCTATCTATATATCTATCTATCATTCTATATATCATTCTTCCTATCTATCAATCTGTCTATCAATATATCTATCTATCTATCTATCTATTTGTAAATCTATGTTTCTATCAATATGTATATCTATGTATCTATTTATCTGTTTATCTATCTATATATCTATTTGTTTATCTATCTATCTATCTATCTATCTATGTTTCTATCTATCTATCTATTTATCTACCTGTCTATCTATCTATCTATCTATCTATCTGTATATCTATTTGGCTCTCTATCTGTTAATCTAAGCGTCTATTTATTTAATTATTAATATATCTATCTATATATTTATTTGTATATCAATCTGTATATATACAGATATATATCTATATATCTATCTATATGACTATTTTCTATCTATCTATCTATCTATCTATATTTTTTGTCTATCTGTCTATTTATCTATATATTTGTCTATCTATCTCTCTATCTATCTATGTATCTATCAATTTATATGTCTATCTATCTAACTGTCAACCTATATGTCTATCTATTTGTCTATCTATCTGTCTATCTATCTATCTTTGTATATGTTTATCTATTAGTCTATCCATTTATCTTTCTATATCTTTATCTATATAACTTTCTAACTATTTGTCTATCTATTCGTCTATCTATATGTTTATCTATCTATCTATCTTTATATCTGTCTATCTATTTTTCTATTTTTCTATCTTTCTATCTATATATTTGTATATCAGTGTGTCTATTTATCAATCTATCTATCTGACTATCTATCTATCTATCTTTCTATTTATCTATCTATCTATTTGTCTATCTATCTATCTATCTTTTATTTATTTATCTATATATCTATCTATCTGTCTATCTATCTATCTATCTTTTTATATCCATGTCTATCTATCCATATATATATATATATATACATCTATATGTCTACCTAACTATCTATCTATCTAACTATTTATCTTTCTTTCTTTCTTTCTATCTAACTATTTGTCTAATTATCTATCTATCTATCTATCTATATATCTTTTGATCTTTCTAAATGCCTTTATATCTCTCTATCTAACTGTTTATCTATCTATCTATCTAAATATCTATCTAATAATAAGTTGATCTGTCTATCTATCTATCTATCTATCTATCAATCTTTCTATTTCTCTATCCATCTTTCTATTTATTTGTCTGTATATATATTTGTCTATATATATATATATATGTTTATTTATATGTCTATCTATCTGTATATCTATATTTCTATCTATCTATCTATCTTACTATCTATATGTGTGTGTGTGTGTGTGTATATATATATATATATATATATATCTATCTGTGTATCTCTATGTCTATCTATGTGTATATCTATCATTCAATCTATCTGTCTATGTATATCTTTATGTCTACCTAATTGTCTATCTATTTATCTATCTATCTTTTTAACAATCGATCAATCTATCTATATGTATGTCTATCTATCTATCTATCTATCTATCTCTCTATCTGTCTATCTATGTGTCTATCTATATAATTATCAATATATCTATCTATATATTTATTTGTATATCTAGCTACATATATACATATATATATTAATATATCTATCTATAAATCTATCTATATGACTATATTTCTATCTATCTATCTATATTTTTGTCTATATGTCTGTCTGTCTATTTATCTATTTATTTGTCTATCTATCTATCTATTTATATGTCTATCTATCTAACCATCTATCTATCTGCCTATCTATCTATCTTTCTATATGTTTATCTATCAGTCTATCTATCTTTCTATATCTTTATCTATATAACTTTTTAACTACTTGTCTATCAATATGTTTATCTATCTATCTATCTTTCTTTCTTTATATATGTCTATCTATTTATCTATCTTTCTATCTATATATCTATATATCTATGTGTCTATCTATCAATCTATATATCTGACTATCTATCTAACTATCTATCTGCCTATCTATCTATTTTTCTATCTATCTTTCTATCTATCTATCTATCTATCTATTTATCTATCTATCTCTTTATTTATTTATCTATATGTCTATCTATTTATCTATCTATCTATCTTTCTATATCCCTGTCAATCTATCTGTCTATATATATATATATCTATCTATATGTCTACCTAACTATCTATCTATGTATCTATTTATCTATATGTGTTTCTTTCTATCTAACTATTTGTCTAATTGTTTTTCTATCTATCTATATGTATATCTTTGGATCTTTCTAAATGTCTTTATATCTCTTTATCTAACTATTTAGCTATCTATCTATCCAAATATCTATCTAATAATAAGTTGATCTATCTATCTTCATATCTATCTATCTTCATATCTATCTATCTTCATATCTATCTATCAATCTATCTATCAATCTTTCTATTTCTATATCTATCTTTCTATCTATTTGTCTGTATATCTGTTTGTCTTTATATCTATATTATGTTTTTATCTATATGTCAATCTATCTGTCTATATATATTTCTATCTATCTATCTATCTACCTATCTATATGTTTATATATATATATATATATATATATCTATCTATCTATTTGTGTATCTTAATGTCTATCTATGTGTATATCTATCATTCAATCTATCTGTCTATGTCTATCTTTATGTCTACCTAATTATCTATCTATTTAACTATCTATTTATCAATCCATCTATCTTTTTTTTCTAACTATCTTTCTAAAAATCGATATGTTTATCTATCTATCTATTTTCTATCTATTTATCTATCTATTGTCTGTATATCTATCTGTCTGTCTATCTGTGTCTATCTATCTGACTATCTATATGTATATCTTTGTGTCTATCTATCTGTCTTTCTATTTGTCTATCTATGTAACTATCTTTCTATCAGTCTATCTCTCAATCTCTATATATATCTATATATATCTCTATCAATTAATCTATCTATATATCTGACTTTCTATCTGTCTATAAATCCACCAATCTATCTATTAATAAATTAGTCTATCAATCTTTCTATCATTATGTCTATGTATTTATCTATCTTTTTGTCTGTCTGTCTATCTACCTAACTATCTATCTTTTTGACAATATATCTATCTGTCTGTCTATTAGTCTTTATATCTATCTATATTTTTGTCAATCAATCAATCAATCTGTCTGTCTATATTTTGACTCTCTATCTATCTATCTATTTATCTATCTATCTATTTTTCAATCAATCTGTCTATCTATCTATTTATTGTTGTATCAATCTATTTATCAATCAATCAATCTATCTATCTATCTATCTATCTTAATATCTATCTATCTATCTGATAATCTATCTGTCTTTCTATATGCCTTTCTATGTGTCGATCTTTCCATCTATATAACTGTCTATCTAACTATCTATCAATCTATCAACCTATCTTTCTTTCGATCTATATGTTTAACTATATGTCTATTTATTTCACTATCAATCATTCTATTTGTTTATCTATCAATCTATCTATCTAGTTGTATATCTATCTATCTATATTTTGTGGAATAATCTAAATACCTATCTGTGTGTGTGTGTGTGTGTGTGTGTATCTGTCTATCTACCAATCTATCTATTTATCAATCTATTTGTCTATCTATTAGTCTTTCTATCTACGTGTCTATCTTTATGTCTATCTATCACTCTAAATATTTGTCTTTCAATCTGTATAACAATCTGTCTATCAATCTATTTATCAATATATCTATCTATATGTCTATCAATCTAAATATCTATCTATCTGACTATCTATCTATTTGTCTATTTGATTTTCTATCTATCTATCTATCTATCTATTTAACCATGTGTTTGTATGTTTGTATGCATGACTATCTACCTACATGACTATCTGTATGTTTGTCAATCAATATATCTATCTATCTGTCTGTATATCTATCTGTATATCTATATGTCTATCTATTTGTCTATTAATCTCTTTATTTATCTATCTATTTATATGTCTATCTATCTATCTATCTATATGTCTGTCTGTCTAATAATATAACTATCTATCTATCTTTTTATTTGTAGATCTATTAGTCTATCTTTCTATATATATATATATATATATATCTGTCTGTCTATTTGTATTTTTGTTTATCTAACTATCTATTAATATCTATATCTATTTTGTTGGGCAATCGCACTTCCACAGGTAGTGAGATTAAGAACAGAAAACACAGAAATAACACAGAAACAAGCAATATATATTCTCAATCCACAAGCATCCACGACATAATTAAAATGAGAAATCAACACAGCAAATAACGTGGTTCGCTAGTCGCTCAGTACGACTAGCTGCCTCCACCAGAAAACGCTTATGCATTATAGATTAAAACCAAGAATAGTATGTCTTACAGTATACAGTATTCGGCAGTCGTGAAATCGCGTAGATAGAGAGGAGAACGAAGATAAACAGTTCAACCGGGTCAAAAAACAGCCGCCCAAAAAGATAAACAGTTCAAGCGGGACCTCTGTTATTGTGCTACTACTGCATCCCCGGGCTTTTAATATTTTATTTCTTGCACTTACATGAAAATATTAAAAACAGATTATTAAGTTAAAACAAATTACATATATAGCATATTTTTCTATAAATCTATCAATCTATCTATTTGTCTTTCAATGTTTCTATCAATCTGTCTATAAATCTATGTATCATTCTATCTATCTATATGTCTATCTATCAATTCGTGTCTATTTACTTGTCTAATAATCTATCTATCTATCTATCTATCTGTCTAGCTATCTATTAATTAATCTATCTATTTATATATCTATCTATATATCAATCTTTTTATCTATCTATCTTTCTATCTATTAATCTGTCTGTCATTATGTCTATCTATATATATATATATATATCTATCTATCAATATGAATATCAATCAATCAATCTGTCTATCTATCTATCTATCGATCTATTAATATGTCTATCTATCTATATATTAATATAACAATTCGTATATCTATGTGTCTAATTATTTGTAAAACTATCAATCTATATGTACATCAATTTGTCTATCTATTTTTCTATATATGTGTCAATCTATTTATTAATCTTTCTATCTAAAAATATGTCATTCTATCTGTCTAGCTAATTGTCTATTTATTTGTCTATCTATCTATCCATCTATCCATCTATCTATATCTTTATGTATCTAACTAATTATTTGTCTATCTATCTATCTATCAATTTGTCTATCTAACTATCTATATAACTATCTTAAATGTGTCTATCTATATTTCTATCAATCTATCTATAAAATTTATTATCAATCTTTATATATATCTATCAATTTGTCTATCAATCTATCTTTCTATCTATTTATCTATATTTCTATATAGCTATCAATTTATCTATCTATTTGTCTATCTATCTATCTATTTGTCAATTAATTGTCTATCTATCTATGTATATATCTTTCTATCTATCTATTTATATAATTATTTGCTTACCTATCTGTCTATCTATCTGTATGTCTGTCTATTAGTTTATCTATATATATTAAACAATCTATCTATCTATCTATTTGTATATCAAGCAATCTATCTATCTACCTATCTATATAACTATCTATTTGTCTATCTATCTGTCTATCTATCTATCTATCTATCTATTTTTCTATCCTTTTATATATTTGTCTATCTATATATCTATCTATCTATCTATATGTCTATTAATCTATCTATCTATCTATCAATCTATCTATCTAACAATCTATCTATCTATATGCATATATATATTTATGAATCTATCTACCTATCTATCTGTCTATCTATCTATCTATCTATCTATCTATTATCTATATATTTTCTGTCTATCTATCCAATTATCTATAAGTCTATCTATCTATCTATCTATTTATCAATCAATCAATCAATCTTTCTATAAATTTATCTATCAATCTATCTTTCAATCGGTCTAAAAATCTATCTATCAATCTATCTTTCAATTTATCTGTCTATCTATCTTTATATCATTTTATCTATCTATCTATCTAAATGTCTATCTAGATATCTATTTAATTATCTATCTATCGATCTATATATTTTTATGTGTAATTATCTATCAATCTATCTATCAATTTATCTGTCTATTTATTTGTCTATATAATAGTGTATCTCACTTTGTGTTTACTTAACTATCTGCCGACATGACTCTTTGTTTGTCTGTCTGGCATTCTTTCTTTCTATCTCTCTGTCAATTTATTTGTCTATATATCAATCTATCTATGTGTTTATCTATGTATCTATCTTTCTATCTATTTGTTTGTTTAATAATTTGTCTATCTATTTGTCAATCTAACTATCTAACTATCTATGTATCTATCTATCTATCTATCTATCTGTTGGTCTATATATATATATATCATTATATCATTCTCTCTATCTATCTAACTATCTATTAATATGTTTATCTATAAGTCTATAAATCTATTTATCAATCTATCTATAACATTGATTATCAATTTATCTATTATTCTTTGTGTCAATCTTTTTATCATTATATCTATCTATCTATTTATGTTTCCTACTAACTATCTATCTATATATTTATCTATCTATTTAATTATCTGTCTATCTATCTTATTATCTATTATCTATTTATGTTCTGTCTATATACCTATCAATCTTTCTTTCTATATATCTATCTATTTGTCTTTCTATCAATTTATTAATCAGCATGTCTTTCAATCTCTCAATCAATCATTCTATAAATATATTTATCTATCTATCAAACAATCAATCTCTCTCTATTTGTTTATCTATCTATCTATCTATATATCAGTATTTGTATATATGTATCTATCTATATATCTATCTATCTATCTATCTATGTATCTATCTATCTATCTATCTATTATTCAATATATATATATATATATATATATATATATATCTAATTATCTATCTATCTATATGTCTATCAATTTGTTTATCTATTTGTTTATTTATTTGTCTATCAATCTGTCTATCTATCTGCTATTAATTTGTATATTAATATGTCTATCAATCGACTTAGATATATGTTTATCAATATGTCTATCAATCTAACTATAATCTATATGTTTATGTCTATATATCTATCTATCAATAATTCTATCTATTTGTCAATCTATCTATTAATCTTTATGTCTACCTAATTGTCTATCTATCTATCAGTCTATGTGTCTATCTAGTATTTATGTGTGTCTATCAATTTGTATATCTATCTATCTATCTATGTATTGTGTATCTAACTGTATATCTATCTTACTATCTATCTAATTTTTTATCTATTTGTATATCTATCTGTTTATCTAATTGCCCATCTCTATGTCTATCTATCTATCTATCTATATTTTTATTTGTTTATCTATCTTTCTATCAATCAGTGTATCAATTATTCAAACAATGTGTCTATCAATCTGTCTATCTTTATATCTAGCAATCTATTTGTCAAAATATCTATTTCTCTATCTAACTAGTTGTCTATCTATTTGTTTGCCTATCTTTCTATCTATATTTCTGGCTGTCTATCTATCTACTTAATTGTTTGTCTACCTGACTTTTTGTCTACATACTATCTGTATGCAAGACTATTTACCTCTTTGTCTATCTAATTATCTGCATATCTATCTAACTATCTAATGATCAATCTATCTGGCTTTCTTTCTGTCTACATATTTGTCAATTTATTTATCTATCTATCTAATAATATATCTATCTATCTATCTAAATATCTATCTATTTTTCAATCTATTTTATTATATATCTATCTTTCTATCTGTCTATCTATCTATCTATATATTTATGTATCTATTTATCTATCTAACTATCTACTATCTATCAATATGTATATCTTTTTCTATATCTATCTATATATCTTTCTTTCTTTCTAATAACTTGACATCTATTTATCTCTATATCTATCTATCATCTATATAACTTTCTAACTATATATATAAAATTCTATCTATCTATCTATCTATCTATCAATCTGTATAATTATATGTGTATTAATCTATATATCAATCTGTATATCAATAAGTTGAACAATCTTTCTATCAAACTATCAAATCAATTTTTCTATCTATCTATCGCTTTGTCTATCTATCTTTCTATCTATATATCTATTTATATGCCTATCAACCTGTCTATCTATCTAACTATCAGTCTATCTATCGACCTAATTCTTTCTATACGTGAAAGTTTGTATGCCTACTATTTGTCTATGTGACTATCGGGCCATGCCATTATCTATCTGCCTATCTATTTGTCTATCTATCTATCTATCTATTTATCTATCTATCTGTCTGTCTGTCTGTCTGCCTATCTGTCTATTTATCTATCTACTTATTTATTTATCTTTCTAATGATTAATCTATCTATCTATATATCTATCAATTAATCTATCACTTTATATATAAATTTGTCTATCAATTAGTCTATCAAGATATATATGAATATATCTATAAATCTTTCTATCAATCTGTCTCTCAATCTATCTTTCAATCAATCAATCTATCTGTCTATCTAAGTGTCTATTAATCTTTCTATCTATATATATATCTATCTATCTATCTGTTTATCTTTCTGTCTATCTTTCTGTCTATCGAAATATATATATCTATCTATCTATTTACTTATTTACCTATCTATAAATCTGTCAATCTCTCTGACTATCTATATATCTATCTATCAGTCTAACTATCTATTTATTTGTCATTTATCTATTTGTCTATTTATCTATTTGTCTATCTTTATTTCTTTTTATCAATCTATCAATCTATATAATAATCTATCTATCTATATATCTATCTATCTATCTATATATCTATTTGACTATCTATCTTTATATCTTTCTTTCTATCTTTCTATCAATCAATCTATTTATTTATCAACTTTTCTATTTGCAAATCATTCTTTTTATATATCTGTCTTTCTATTTGTCTATCA
Organism: Sapria himalayana; assembly: GCA_029783825.1. Taxonomy (NCBI): domain Eukaryota; kingdom Viridiplantae; phylum Streptophyta; class Magnoliopsida; order Malpighiales; family Rafflesiaceae; genus Sapria; species Sapria himalayana. The sequence goes on from JAREIK010005072.1 coordinate 17,299, forward strand.
ACATGTCTATCAACCTATCTATCTATCTATCTATGAATCTGTTTATAAATATGTCAATATATGTGTCTATATATGTATTTAACTAATTATCTATCTATTTGTATATCAATATATATATCTACATGTCTTTCAATCAATCAATCAATATTTCTATCTATACATCTATCTATTGATCTTTTTATTCTTTCTAACTATATATCAATCTACTTAGCTATCTATCTATTTGTCAATCTATCTATCAACCTATTTAACTATCTATCTATTTATTTATCTTTTTCTTTCAATCTATCTTTCTCTCTTTCTCTCCGCCATTGTTTCTATCTATCTAAGTCTATATCTATATTTCTTTCTATCTAGCATCTATCTCCCTATCTATTTGGCTATCTATATGTCTAATAATCTATCAAAATGTCTATTTATCTATCTATCTATTTATCTATTAATCTGGCTATCTATTTATTTATATAAATATATATTAATCTATTTATCTATATATCTATCAATCTATCTACCAATCTTACTATCAATCTATATATCAATCTATAAATCAATTTGTTTATCAATCTATGTATCTTTCAATCTATCTATCTGTATCTCTATCTGTCAATCTATATATCTATCTAAATATCTGTATATTTATCACTCTAATATATATATATATATATATATATATATATATATATGTCTATTTATCTATCTATCTATCTATATGTCTATCTATCTATTTATAAATCGATAATTCAATATATCTATCTATCTGTCTATCATAGTATCTATCGATCTTTTAATGTATCTATATGACTATATGTCTATTTATCAATCAATCTATTTGTCTATCTATGTATAGATCTTTTTATCTATTGGTCTAGCAATCTATCTGTCTGTCTCATTGACTATTTTTCTATGTTATTATCTATTTGCTGGACAATTTCGTTATTTCTCTGTTTGTCTGTCTATCTATCTATTTATCTATCTATCTGTTTGTTTGTCGATATATATGTGTATCTATTAGTCTATTTATCTATCTATTTATCTATCTATTTATCTATCTGTATGGCTATTTATCTATTAGTCTACTTGAAACTCTATTTGCCTGGCTATTTATCTATTAGTCTACTTGAAAGTCTATTTGCCTGGCTATCTATCTGCCTGACTTTCTATCTACCTGATTATCTATCTACTTGATTATCTATCTATCTATCTATTTATCTATCTTTCTATTTATCAATCTATAATGAATAATTTTAACTATCTGTCAATTTATTAGTCTATCTATCTATCTATCTATCTCGGTATCTATCTATCTGTCTAACTATCTTTCTATCTATTTGTATATCTATCAATATATCTATCTATCTATTATCTATTAGTCAATCTTTCTTTCTATATTTTAGTCTATCTATCTATCAATCTATATGTCAATCTATCTATCTATATATTTGTCTAACTATCAATCTATATATTTGTCTATATGTATGTCTATCTAACTTTTTATCTATTTATATATCATCATCTATCTTTTTTTCTATCTATCTATCTATTTATTTATATGTCTAATAATCAATCTAGTTATCTATCAATCAATCAATATATATATATATATATATATATATATATATATATATATATATCTATCTATCTATATGTCTATCTTTGTTTCTATCTATATATCTTTCAATCAATCAAACTATCTATTTATCTATCAATTTGTCTATTAATCTATTTATAAATCTATCCATCAATATTTCTATAAATTTATCTATCAATCTTTCAATCAATCAATCAATCAATCAATCTCTATATCTATCTATCTATCGAACTATATATCTATCTATCTAGTTATTTATCTATTTTTTTTATCTATCTATCTACCTATCTGTCTATCTAGCTTTTTATCTAGTTATCTATCTATCTATCTGTCTGTATGTCTATCTTAATCTATCTATCTATCTATCTATCTATCTATCTATCTATCTATCTGTCAATCTATCAATTTGTCAATCAATCAATCTATCTATCTATCTAAATATCTATCTATCTAAATGTCTATCTATCTATGTTTCTATATATCATCTATCTATCAAATAATATGTCTATCTATCTGTATATCTATCTGTCTATCTTTCTATATATTTGTTTTTTTATTTATTTGACTATCTATTTATCTGCCTATTTATATATTTATCTATATATCTTTAAATGTATTTTTGTTTTTATCTATCTATCTATCTATCTGTCTGTCTATCAATCAATCTGTATATATATATCATTCAATCAATCAATCTATTTGTCAATCATTCTATCTATCAATCTATTAATCTGTCTATAAATCTATCTATCTATCAAACTATCAATTTATCTATCTATGTATATGTTTTCTATCTATATGCCTATCTATTTGTTTGTTTGTTTGTCTGTCTATCTATTAGAGAATCTATTTGCCTAACTATCTACCTATTTGTCTGCCTATTAGTTATTTTATTTATCTATCTATCTGTCTATCTATCTATTTTTCTATCTACCTATCTATATATCTATTTATCTATCTAATTATCTATATATAAATTTATCAATCAATCTATCTGTCTATATTTCTATCTTTCTATCTGTCAATATATCTTTCAATGTAACTATATTTCTATATGTCTATCAATTTGTCTATCTATCTTACTATCTATCTATCTATCTATCTATATATCTATCTATCTAATAATATGTATATCTATATGTCTATCTATCTGTCAATTTATTATTCTATCTATCTATAAGACAATCAACTTGTCTATTATCTATTTATCTTTCAACCTATCAACCTATCGATGTGTTTATTTATCTATTTATCTATCTATATATCTATCTATATATCTATCTATCTATTTATCTATATATCTATGAATCTATATTTCTATCTATCTTTATTTTAGTTTATCTCTCTATCTATTTGTCTATCTATCTCTCTATCTCTCTATATATCTATATATCTAACTTTATATCTTTCTATCAATTTGCCTATTAATCTGTCTAACTATATATCTATTTATCTATCTATCTTTTAGACTATCTATATATCAATCTCTGTATATGTCTGTCTATCTATATATCTATCAATCTATCTTTCTATCATTCTATCTTTCAGTTAATCTAGCTATCTATCTATATATCTATCTAACTATCTATATATCTATGTTCTATGTATATGTCTATAAATTTTTCTATCAATCTATATATTATTAAATTTATCAATCTACCTATCGATTTGTATATTAATCTATTTATCAAAATGTATAGGGATTTTTTCACAAGTCTATCTAACTATCTATATGTCTATATGTTTATTTATATGTGTAACTATTCGTCTATCTATCTATCTATCCATATATTTATGTATCTATCTGTCTTTCTATCTATCTATCTATCAAACTATCTATTATTTTTCTAATAATCTATGTATCTAAGTTTCTATTTATTTATGTATCTATCTGTCAATCAATCAATCAATCTATCTATCTATCTATCTATCTGCTATCTATCTGTATATCTATCTATCTATCTATTTTTCTAACAATCTTTCTATCTACATATATTTTTAGTTGTCTATCATATGCCTATCTTCCAATCAATCAATCAATCATTCTTTCTATGTATATATCAATCTATCTATAAATCTATCAATCTATCTGTCTATCTATCTATCTATCTATCAATATATCTATATTTCTATCTATCTTTCTATCTGTCTATCTATCTATCTATATATCATTTCATCTTTTATTCTATCTATCTATCTATCTACCAATCAAATCATCTGTATATCTTTATGTCTATCTATCTATCTATTAATGCATCTCTCTATCTATCGATATATCTGTCTGTCTATCTATCTATCTATGTGTCTATCTATCTATCTATCTATTTGTCTATCTATCTATCTATCTTTCTATCTACTTATTTATCTATCAAAATATCTATTAATGTTTCTATCAATCTATCTATAAATCTATTTATCAAACTATCTATCTATATGTTTATCTATATGTCTGTCTATTTGTGTATTGTATATCAGTCTGTCTAGTTTTTTGTTTATCGATCCGTCTATCTATATGTCTGTCTGTCTATATGTCTGCCTGACTATATATCTTTCTAAATATCTATCTATTTGTCTATCTTTTTGCCTATCTATAAATCTATCTATAAAATTATCTATCTAAATATCTGTCTATATATCTAGCTTTTTATCTATCTATATGTCTATCTATTTGTGTATCTATCTATATATCTAACTATCACTCTGTATATCTATCTATCTATCTATTTATATATCTATCTTTTTGTCTATCTATCTTTCTATCTATCTTTTAGTCTTTTTATCTATAAATCTATCAATTTATTTATCTCACTACCTAACTAACTAACTATCTGTCTGTCTATCTATTTGTATATCTATCTTTTTATCTATCTATCTATCTATCTCTAAATTTTCTATCTAATAATCTATGTATCATTCTATTATCTATCAATCTATTTGCCTATCTTTATGTTTATAAAGCTTATTATAAATCTGGTTAGAAATCTACCTATAAATCTGTATATCAATCAATTTATCATTTTGACAATCAATTTGTTTATTAATTGTGTATCTCTTTATCATTATATTTATATCTATCTATCTATCTATCTATCTGCCTATCTATATCTCTCTATATCATTTTATCAATCTATCTATCTATTTGTCAAGCAATCTATCTATCTATCTATTTATGTATTTATTTATCTATCTTTCTTTCTATCTGTATGTCTATCATTCTTTTTATTAATCAATCTATATATATATATATATATTAATCTGTCTATCAATTTATTTATCAAACTGTCTATCATTTTGTCGATCTATCTAAATATCTATTAGTCTGTATGTATATCTACATATCTGTCAATATATCTGTCTATCTATTTCCCTGTCTGACTATTTATATATTTGGCTGTATGTCTATATGCCTGACTATCTGTCTGTCTGACCTATGTGCCTGACTATGTGTCAACTTTACCATCTATTTGCTAGAAAATCTATTTTCTTTACTATCTATCTATCTATCTATTTGCCTATCTTACTATTTATCTATCTGTCTATCAATCTATCTATTATTATCCGAATCAATTTGTTTATCAATCAATTTATCTTTCTAGCTATCTATCTATCTATCTATCTGTTTATCTCTATGTTTATCTATCTGTCAATGTATCTATTTGTCTATCCATATGTCTGTCTATATTTCTATCTATCTATCTATCTATTTATCTATATATATATATATATATATATATATATATATATATATATATATATTAATCAATCAATCTATACACATACACACACACACACACACACACACACACACACACACACACACACACACACACACACACACATATATCTATATATCTATATATCTTTATATCTGCCAATCAATCTATTTATTAATCTATCTATGTATATATCTATCAATCTTTGTATCAAGCTGCATATCAAATATCTATCTATCTATCTATCTTTCTGTCAGTTTGTTTATCTATCTACCTATTATCTATCTATATCTCTATTATTCATCATGTTTATCTATGTATATTTCTAGCAGTATTTTTTGTATTCATATCTATCTGTCTGTATGACTATATGTCTGCTTGACTATCTATCTGCCTGACTATATTTCTACTTTACTGTCAATCTATTTGTCTATATATCTACTTATTTAACTATTTATCTATCTATCTATCTACCTATCTCTCTATCTATCTATCTATTTATGAATCTGTCAATCTATCTGTATATATATCCATATATCTATTTGTCTATCTAACTATGTAATTATCTATATATCTATATGCCTATCAATCTATTTATCTATTTATCTACCTATTTGTCTATCTTTCTATCATGATATCTATTGTCTATCTATATGTCAATCTATCATCCTATCTATCTGTCTGTCGATCTATATTATCTAGCTATAAGTTTATGTATCTATCTATCTATCTGGCTATTGATTGTCTACATATTTGTTTATCTATCTATCTATCTGACTAATAATCTATCTATCTATCTATATGTCTGTATAATAATCTGTCTATCTATCTATCTATATATTTATCTAATTGACTATCTATCTATCTATCTATTTTTCTTTCATTTTGTCTATGTATCTTTCTATCCATTTGTCAATCAATCTATCAATCTAATTGTCTATCAATCTATTTTTTTATCTTTCTATAAATCTATCTATCAATCTATCTATTAACCTGTCTATCAATATGCATATATATCTGTATATTTATGTGTCTATCTATCTATCAATCTATCTTTCTTTATATTTTTCTATATATATATATATATATATCTATCTATCTATTTTCTATCTATCTATCTATCTATCTATCTGTCTGTCTGTCTATCTATCAATCTATTTATCTATCTGTCTAAATATCTAGCTATCTATCTCTTTATATATTTGTCTATATAATTATATATATATCTATATATCTATAAATCTTTCTATCTGTCAATCTTTCTATCTATCAATCTATTAATCTATCTATAAATTTATCTATCTATCAAACTATCTATACATCTGTCTATCTATGTATCTGTTTTCTGTCTATATGCCTATCTATTTGTTTTTTTGTTTGTGTGTCTATCTATTAGTGAATCTATTTACCTGACTATCTACCTATATGTTTATCTACTAGTTAGTTTATTTGTCTATATTTCCTATCTATCTATCTATCTATTTTTCTATCTACCTATCAATATATCTATTTATCTATCTAATTATCTATATAAAAAATCTATCTATCTATTTATCTGTCTATATTTCTATCTTTCTATCTGTCAAAATATCTTTCTATGTAACTATATATCTATATGTCTATCAATTTGTCTATCTATCTTACTATCTTTTTGTCTATATATCTATGTATCTAATAATATGTCTATCTATATGTATATCTATTTGTCTATCTATTTATCTTTCGAATAATATATCTATCTATCTATTTATCTGTCTGTATATCTATCTATTTTTCTATTAATCTATCTATCAATCAATCATTCAATCTATCTAGTCTATCTATGTGTATATCAATATATCTATCATACTATTGATCAATCTATTTATCTGTATGTCTATCTGTATATTTATCTGTCTATCTACCTGAATTTCTATCTATATATCAATATGTCTGTCTATGTGTCTACCTATCAATATGTCTATCTATCTGTCTATCTATATGTTTACCTTTCTCATTATCTATCTAATTATTTATTTGTCTGCCTTTCTGTATATCTATCTATCTATTTGTCTATAAATCTATCATTCTTTTTTGTCTTCCAATCTATCTATCAATCAGTTTAGTTTATCTATCTGTCTATATTTCTTTTGATCTATTTATTAATCAATCAATCAATTTGTCTGTATATCTGTCTATTAATGTCTATCTATCTATCTATTTATTTGTTTGTTTTTGTGTATATGTAGCTATCTATCAATTTATCTTTCTATATTTCTATAAATCTATCTTTCTATTTATCTATATATATATTAGTTTATCTTACTATCTATATATCTTTCTATCTATCAATTAATCATTCAATATATCTGTCTATCTATCCATTTATTATTTAGTCAATCTATCTGTCTAACTATCTATCTATCAATCTATCTAATGATCAGTATATCTTCTTATTGTCTATATATCTTTCTATCTATCTATTAATCAATCAATATATCTGTCTATCTATCTATTTATTATTTAGTCAATCTATTTGTTTATCTATCTATCAATCTGTCTATCTATCTTCCTATCTATCTTATTATCTATCGGGATGCATATTAGTCTTCCATGACTATATGTCTGCCTAACTATCTATCTACATGACTGTCTATCTGCCTAATTGTCTATCTACTTGACTATCTATCAATCTATTTGTTTGTAAGTATATCTTTCTATTTATATGTCTATCTATATATTAATATATTTGTCTATATATCTATCTATCTATTTGTCTATCTATGTATCAATTTATCTATTTGTCAATCAATATGTATATCTTATATCTATTTATTTATCTATCTATTTGAGTACCAATATATTTACCTATATGTCTACCTATCTATCTATCGATCAATTTTTTTATCTGTATATCTATCTTTCTATCTATCTATATATTAATCTCATTATCAATTTATCTAATAATCTGTATATCTATATAACTATCTATCTATTTGATTATCTATCAATCTTTCTATATATCTTACTATTTTACTATTTATCTATAAATCTATGTATTTATCTATCTATCTGTCTATCAATTTGCCTATCTATTTGTCTATCTATCTGTTTATCTCTCTTTGTATTTATCTATCTATCTATATATCTATGTGTCTATCTATTTATCATTTGGTCTATCAATTTGTATATCAATCTGTCTATTAATCAATCTATCAATATGTATATCAATCATTCTATACATCAATCAATCAATCTGTCAATCTATATATCTATTTATTTATCTATATGTCTATCTATCTATCTATCTTTATTTCTATCTATCTTTCTATCTTTCTGTCTATATATCTGTTTGTCTATCTATGTGTCTATATTTCTATCTACATATATATCCGTCTATCTATTTGTGTATCTAACAATCTATCTATCTATCTACCTATAGGTATATCTATCTATCTATATATTTATCTATCTTTCAATCTATCTATCAATTCGTCCATCATTTTTTCTATTAATCTGTCTATCTATGTATCTATTAATCTATCTATCTATCTAAAAATCTATCTGTCTATCTATCAATCAATCTTTTATCTATCTATCTTTCTATCTATCTGACTATCTATTTATCTATGAATATGTCTATCTATCAGTTTATCTCACTTTCTATCTCTATCTTTTTTTCCATCTTTTTGTTTATCTATCTATTTATTTATCTTTCTATCTATATATCTGTCTATCTATATGTATGTCTATCTTTCTATCAATCTCTCTATACTTTAGTCTATCTATCTATCTATTAGTTTATCTATCTGTCAATCAATATATTTATCTATCTATATATTTTTCTATCTATCTATCTATCTATTTATCTAATATTTTGAAAATCTATGTGTCTATCTATTTGTCCATCTTTCTATATATATATATATATATATATATATATATATATATATATATCTACTATCAATCTATCAATCTATCTATATATTTATCAATCAATATATCTATCTATCAATTTAACTATTGGTCTTTCTATTAATATGGCTATCAATATATATATATCAATCTATATATAAACTTATCTATAAATCTATCAATCAATTTTTCTATCAATCTATCTATCAATCTGTCTATCTCTCTATCAATCAATATATCTATCTGTCAATCTATCTATCTTTCAATAAAGGAATCTATCTATCTCTCTATATATAAGTATATCTATCTCTCTATCTTTAAATCTAAAAATTTATATACCTATAAATTTATCTATTTGTATATCTATCTGTTTGTCTATCTATTTATCTATATATCTGTCTATCTATTTGTCAATTTTTCTATCTATTTCGATGTCTATATATCTATATATCTATCTATCTATCAAATAACATGACTATCTATTTATCTATCTATCTTCTTACCTATATATCTTTCTATCAATTGTCTATCCATCTGTCATCTATCTTTATATATATTTTGATCAACAAATTTGTCTATCTATCTGTCTATATATCGGTATATATATCTATTTATCTATCAGTTTATCTATATGTCAATATATATATATATATATATATATATATCGGTATATCTATCTATCTATCTATCTTTCAGTCTATCTATATATCTGTCAAGCTATCCATCTGTCTGTCTATCTAATAATTTGAATATCTATCTGTATAGCTATCTGTCTATCTATTTGTCTATATGTTTATATATATAAACATAGGCTATCAATCTTTCTTACTACCTGTCTGTCTATCAATCTATCGATTAATTTTCCTATCAACCTTTCTATTAATCTATTTATCAATCTATTTATCAATATATCTATCAATCTATCTATCAATTTTACAATATATCTCTCTATCTATTTAATAATCAAAATATCTATATGTCAATCAAATTATCTTTCAATCAATCTATCTATATATATATCTCTCTATATAAGTCTATCTATCTATCTATCTATCTATCTATCTATCGATCTCTCTGTCTAATAATGTATATAACTATAATTTTTTTATCTGCCTATCTATTTATCTATCTATTTTCTAGCATTCTATTTAACTATCAGTCTATCTATCTATCAATCTCTATGTATATCGATATATTTATATTTTTATCTATCTATCTATTTATCTATCTATCTATCTATATATTTGTCTATCTAATATATTTATGTATCTATCTATCAATCTATCTATATATTTGTCTATTAATTTGTTTATCTATCTATCTTGAAAACTCTCTATCTATTTATCTGTCTATATATCTATCTATCTGCATGTCTACCTATCTGCATGTTTATTTGTTTGTTAGATTATTTGTCCATCTATCTAACTATTTGACTATCTGCCTACTAAACTATCTGTGTACATATCTGTCTACCTGTCTGTTTATCTATCTATATATCTTTCTTTCTTTCTTTCTATCTATCTTTGTATCTATCTATCTATATTTCCTTCTTTCTATTTGTTAATCTATATGTCTATCTATCTTTCTATCTATATGTCTATCTATCTATCTATCTGTCTATCTATTTATATCTCTATCTATTTATCTACCTATCTATTTGTCTATCTATGTGTCTATCTATCTCTATATAAATATATATATCAATTTGTCTATCAATATATCTATCAATCATCTATCTATCTATATATCTATCTATATATCTAACTATCTATCTATTTGTCTAACTATATATCTACCTATCTATCTATATATCTGTCTATCTATTAAATTATCTATCTATCAATCTATCAATCTATCAATCTGTGTATGTATATATCTACTTGTCTAATATTCCTTATATATATTTATCTATTTATTTGTCTATTTATCTATTTATCTATCTATCTATTTATTTATGCATTTTCAGTCTATCTATCTATCTTTCTATCTATCTATTTATCTATCAATCTATCTACTATTTATCTATCTATCTATCTAATAATTTGAATATCTATCTCTCTAGCAATTTATATATCTATTTGTCTATCTATCTATAAATCTATCTACTATCTATCATTCTATTTATATATCAATCAATCAATCTATCTATCTATCTATCTTTTTTCCTATTAATTTTTCTTTTAATCTTTCTAATAACCTATCTATCAAATGTTTTATCAATCTATCTATCAACTTATCTATGTATTTATCTAACAATCTATATATCTATAAATTTATCTTTTTGTAAATCTTATTGTTAAACTATTTGTCTATCTATTTTCTAGCTTTCTGTCTATCTATATGTCTATTTATCTATCTATATCTATGTCTATCTAAATATCTATTTATCTTTCTATCTGTCTATCAATCTATCTATCTTTATATCTATCTATCAAATATATATATCTATCTGTCTATCAATCTATCTATATATTTGTCTATCAATCTTTTTATCAATCAATATATCAAAGAGTTTATATATCTATCTATCTATCTATTTATATATCTATCTATCTGCATGTCAACTATTGGTCAATTTATTTGTTTGTTTGTCTATTGTCTCTCTGTCTAACTTCTTAACTATCAGCCTACCAAACTATTTGTCTTTCTATCTATCTATTTGTCAGTCTATCTATCTATATATCTATTTGTCTATCTATTTTTTATCTATCTGTCTATATATCTATCTGTCTGTCTCTTTGTCTATCTATCTATCTGTCTATCTATCTATATATCTATTTATTTATCTTTTAATCTACCTATCTATCATTCTATCAATCTATCTGTCTATCTATAAATCTATGTATTTGCCTATCTATTTGTATTTTTATCCATTTATCTATCTATGTATCAATATATGTACCTATCTATATGGGTATCTATCTATCTAAATTTCAATTTGTCAATCTATATGTCTATCTATCTATCTATTTATATACCTATCTATTTACCTATTTAAGTTTCTATATATCTCTATATCAATATGTCTATCAATCTATCTATAAAAATATTATCTATCTATATATCTATCTATTTATATATCATCTATCTATCTATATATAAATATCTCTCTTTCTATCTATATAACTATCTATCTATATATGAATTTATATATCTTTATTTTTAACTATCAATAAATCTATTTGTATATCTAATTATCTATTAATCTATCTATATATCTATCTGCCTATCTATCTGTCTAATATTCTATCTATCTATCTATCTATCAATCAATCAATCAATCAATATGTCTGTCTATCTTTATTTATTTATTTCTCTGTCTGTTTATCTTTCTATCTATCTGTCTATTTATATATCTATCGATTTTTCTTTCTCTATCTATATATCTACCAATCTATCTATCTATCAATTTGTCTATCTATCTCTTTTTTATCTATTTAACAATTTGTCTCTTTGTGTACTTGTCTAACTATCTATCTGCCTTTCTACCTATATTTGAATCAATTTGTCTATTTATTTATCAATTAATCTATCTATCTGACTATCTATCTAGCTATCTATATGTATATCTATGTATTTTTTTATCTATAAATCAATCAATCAATCTATCTTTTAATGGATCTATTTATCTATTTATATGATATATATCAATCAATCAATCTATTTATCTATCAATGTGTTTATCAATCTTGTAACTATCTATATATCTATCTTTCTATCAATATTTGTATCAATCTTTCTAGTAAACTATCTATCAATCTATCTATCAGTATATCAATCAATCAATCAATCTATCTATCTATATATCTACTTTTCTATCTATATATCTATCAAACTATCTATTTATCTATCTTTTTGTCTATCTATCTATCTATCTATCTGTTTGTCTATCTATCTGCATATGAAAATGTCTCCCAAACTATCATTCTATATATCTCCATATCTATCTATCTTATTATATGTCTAACTTTCTATCTGTCTATCAATCGGTCTGTCTCTCTATTTATCTATTATCTTTATATGTTTGTCTTTGTGTCTGCCTATATATTTTATTGTCTATCTATCTATCCATCAGTATATTTGACTGTCTATATATTTTTCTTTTTGTCTATTTATCTATCTACCAATATGCCTATCTATTTGTCTATTGGTCTATTTGAATGTCTATATATATATATATATATATTTATATCTGTCTATCTACATGTTCTAACTTTATATCTATCTATTTATCAATCAACCAATCTATTTGTCTATATATTTGTCTATCTTTGTATCTAATTGTCTAGCTATCTATCAATCTATCTATTTATCTATATATCTTTCTTTCTTTCTTTTTGATTATGTATCGATCTATCTTTCTATTTATCTATCTATTTGTCTAAATTTATATCTATACATGTGTGTAGATATCTATCTATCAATTTGTCTATCTATCTGTCTATCTATTTTTATATCTGTCTATTTATCTATTTAATTATCTATCTATCTATTTATATGTTTGTCTATATGTCTATATATCTTTAATCTATCTAACTATCTATGTATCTATCTAGCTGTCTATCTTGCTTTCTATCTATCTGTCTATCTATCTGTTTATTTTTATCTCATTCTATTTCTCTATATATCATTCTACTATTTATTTATCTATCTGTCTTTCAATCTATCCATCTATCTATTGTCAATATGTCTATTTATATATCTATCTATGTGTCTATCTATCTATAATTTTATTTGTTTATCTATCTGTCTATGTATATATCTATCTATCCGTCTATCTATCTATTTAACTATCTATCTTTCTATTTATTTATCTATGTGTCTGTCTATCTATCTAACAATCTATCTGTCTATTTATCTATCTATTAATCTAACTATCTATATATTTGTCTATCTATGTGTCTTTTGATCAATTTATCTATTTATCTATATGTCTGTGTATCTATCTATGTATCATTCGATCTATCTATCTATCTATTAGTCTGTCTATCTGTCTACCTACCTACCTACTTATCTATCTATCTATCTCTTTATCTATATATCTATGTGTCTATCTATGTGTCTATTTATCTATTTATCGACCATTATATTTGTCTATCTAAATGTTTATCTATATGTATATAGATCTATCTTTCTATCTATTTATCTTTCAATCTATTTGTCAATCTATTTTTTATCTATCTATTAATCTGTCTAGCTATGTATCTATAAATCTATCTATCAATTTATTTATCAATTTATCTATTAAACAATCTATCTAATAGTCTATCTTTATTTAAATCTATTTGTCTATCTATCTGCCTATCTCTATGTCTATTTATTTCTCAATCTATTTGATTATCTATATATCTATTTATCTGTCAATATGCCTTTCTATCTATCTGTCTATCTCTCTATTTTTTGTTTGTATGTCTATCTATCTATCAGTATATTTCTCTATCTGTATCTCTATCTATCTCTCTATCTTTATGTCTATCTATATATCTATCTATCTATCTCTCTATTTGTTTATATATATATATATATCTATCTATCCATCTATCTATTTGTCTGTCTATCTACTATGTATCTATCTAATTATCTATCAATCTATATATCTATCCATTTATCTTTCTACCTTTTTATCAATAAATCTATCTTTATATCTATCTATAATTCAAACAATTGATGTATCTATAAATTTATCAATTTTTCGTTCTGCCTATCTATCTATCTTTCAATCAATCTATTTATCTATCAAGCTACCAATCTCTATATCTATCAATCTATATATCTTTCTATCTATTTATTTGTTTATCTATTTGTTTATCATTCTGTTTATCAGTCTTCTTATATGTCTGTCTGTCTATATGTCTATCATTTTACCTATCTATCTATCTATCTATCTATTTGTCTATCCGTCTATGTATCTATCAATAAATCTATCTATCAATCTGACTATCTATCTGTATTTCTATATGTCTATATAGGTTTCATTCTTTCTATCTATCATTTTATATATCTAGCTGTATATCTCACTTTCTATCTACTTATCAATCTTTCTATTTATCTTTATCTCTATATATTTGCCTATCTATCTCATCTGTTGATCTTTCTATTTTTCTATCTATCTATCTATCTATATATCTGTCTAGATATCAGTTTATCTATATGTCTATCTATCTAACTATCTATATATGAATCTATTTGTCTATCTATCTATTTTTTATCTATGTATCAGTCTATCTATATGTCTATCTATCTCTCTATTTATTTGTCTATCTATTTGTCTATCTAATTGTCTATCTACTTTTATAAATATTAGCCTATCAATCTTTCTATTAATCTGTCAATCAATCTATCGATCAATATGACTATCAATCTATCTATTTATTTGTCTATTTATCTATCAATCAATAAATCAAAATATCTATCTGTTTATCTATATATCAATCAATCTATTTATCTATATTTCTATAAATTTGTCTTTCAATCTCTCTATAAATTAGTATATCAATCTATCTATCAATATGTCGATCAATTTGTCTATCTATCTATCTAATTATCTATTTAACTATCTATCTAACTATCTATTTGTCTGTCTATCTGTCTATCTATCTATCTAACTTTATATATATATATATATATATATATATATATATATAACAATCAATCAATCTATGTATTAATCTGTCTATTAATTTGTCTATCAATTTATCGATCAAATTATCTTTCAATCTATCTATCTATCAATATATCAATCAATCTATTTATGAATCTATCTATTAATCTGTTTATTAATCTTTTTATTAATCTATCTATCAATCTGTATATCTATCTATTGAACATTCTATCGATCTTTCTATTTATCTGTCAATCTATATGTCAAACTATATGTCAATCTATGTTTCTATCTATATTTATTTCTATTTATCTGTAATCTTTTATGTATATATCTATCTAAAATTATATCTATCTCTCTATCTATTTTTCTATCTATTTGTCTATCAATCTGCCTATTAATCTATTTAGCAATCAATCTATCAATATGTCTATAAATCTATCTATCAATCTATTTAACATTTATGAATCAATATGTCTATCATTCTGTCTACAAATCTATCTTTTTATCTGTCTATCGATATATCTATCTATCCATCTATCTATCTTTTTATATATCCATATATCTATTTGTTTATCTATTTGTCTTTTTATCTATCTATTTATCTATCTATTTATCTATCAATCTTTCTATTAATTTTTCTATCTATCTGTCTATCAATCAATCTAGCAATGTGTCAATCAAACAATCCATATATATGTCTATCTAGCTATTTGTCTATCTATTTAACTATCTATCTACTAGTTTAACTTCTATCTATCTATCTGATTAACTATCTCTCTATCTATATGTATATTTATCTATCTATTTATCTATCTATCTATCTATCTATTTGTTTATCTATTTGTCTATCTGGCTATCTATTTATAAATGAATATGTATATCTATCTATTTATCTATGTATTTTTCTATCTGTGTAATAATCTAATTGTCTATTTAACTATCTATTTATCTACCTATCAAACTCTCTATCTATATGTGTATATATCTATTTATCTATCAATCTGTGTAACTATATATATATATATATTTCTATCAATATTTTTATCAATCCTTCTAGTGATCAATCTATTATCTATCTATCAATCTATCAATCATTGAATTTATCTATCTATATATTTATTTTTTATCTATCTATCTATCTAACTATCTATATCTATCTATCTATCTTTTTGTCTATCTATCTAGCTATCTATATATCTATCTACCTATGAAAATGTCTTCAAAACTCTCATTCTATATGTCTCCATATCTATCTATATTACTATATGTCTATCTAACTTTCTATCTGTCTATCAATCTGTCTCTCTATGTTTATCTATTATCTTTATATCTATATGTCTTTTTGTCTACCTATTTATTTTATTGTCTATCTATCTATTTGTCTGTATGCTTTTTAGTCTATATATTTGTCCTTTTGTCATTTTGTCAATCTGTCTATATGCCTATCTATATGTCTATTGGTCTGCTTGAATGTATGTATATATATATATATATATATATATATATATATATATATTTCTATCAGTCTATCTATATGTTCTAACTTTATATCTATCTATTTATCAATCAACCAATCTTTCTATCTATATATTTTTCAATCTATCAATCTATCTAGTTATCTATCTATCTAGTTATTTATCTATCTATCTAGTTATTTATTTATCTATCTATCTATCTATCTTTCTTTCTTTCTTTCTTTTTGACTATGTACTGATCTATCTTTCTATTTGTCTGTCTAAATGTCTATCTTTATGTGTGTATAGATATCTATCTAACAGTTTGTCTATCTATCTGTTTCTTTATTTTTCTATCTATTTATGTATCTATTTAATTATCTATCTATCTAGCTATCTATATATATGCTTATCTATATGTCTATATATCTGTCAATCTATCTACCTATCTATTTATCTATCGAGCTGTGTATCTAGCTTTCTATCTATCTCTCTGTCTATCTATTTTTTTATCTCTATCTATTTGTCTATCTATCTTTCTACTATCTATATATCTATCTGCATTTCAATCTGTCCATCAATCTATTGATCAATCTGTCTATCTATTTATGTATGTGTCTGTCTATCTATAATTCTATTTGTTTATCTATTTATCTATATATCCAACTATCTATCTGTTTAACTATATATCTATTTATCTATCTATTTGTCTGTCTATTTATCTAACTAGCTATCTGTCTATTTATATATATTTGTTTAGCTATTTGAATATCTATTTTTCTATTAGTCTTCTTATATGTCTGTCTAACTATCTGTCTGTCATTTTGCCTATTTATCTAATTGTCTATCTATTTGTCTGTCTGTCTATATATCTATCAATATATCGATCTATCTATCTATCTTTCTATTTGTATTTCTATAAGTCTATATATCTATCTGTCATTCTTTCTAGTTGTCATTCTTTCTATCTATCAATCTATCTGTTTATCTTTCTCTCTATCTAATTGCCTATCTATCTTTTCTCTCTATCTTTTTATCTATCTATCTATCTATCTATATATCTACCTAGATATCAGTTTATATATATGTCTATCTATCTAACTATATTTATATCAATCTATTTGTTTATCTATCTATTTGTCTATCTATGTATCAGTCTATCTATATGTCTATCTATCTCTCTATCTTTTTGTATATCTATCATTCTATCTAATTGTCTATCCACCTGTCTATATATCAGTCTATCAATCTATCCATCAATCTGTCTATAAATCTATCGATCAATATGACTATCAATCTATCTATTTATTTGTGTATTTATCAATCAATCTAGCTGTCTATCTATCTATATATCAATCACTCAATATATCTATATATATCTCTATTAATTTGTTTTTCAAACTCTCTATTAATCAGTCTATCAATCTATATCAATATGTCGATCATAAATTCTATCTATCTATATTTATATCTATATCTTTATCTATCGTACAATCTCTCTTTAAATATATCTGTCTATCTATCTGTCTATCTCTCTATCTATTTGTATATCTATCTAACTATCTATTTGTCTATCTATCAATCATCTATCTAACATATATATATATATATATATATATCTATCTATCTATCTATGTATCAATCTGTTTATTAATTTGTCTATCAATATGTCGATCAAATTGTCTTTCAATCAATCAATCTATCTTTATTTTTGTATGTCTATTAATCTATATATCTATCTATCTATCATTCTATCAATATATCTATCAATTTGTCTATGAATCTATCTATCAATCTTTTTTTAATCTTTATATTAATCTATCTATCAATCTGTATATTTTTCCATCTATCTATCTGTTAAACTATATGTCAATCTATGTGTCTTTCTAACTTTATTTCTATTTATCTGTCATTTTTTATGTATATATCTATCTTTCTATCTATCTCTCTATCTATTTTTCTATCTAATTGTATATCAATCTGCCTTTTAATCTATTTATCAATCAATCCATCAATGTGTCTATAAATCTATCTAACAATCTATCTAACACTCGTGAATCAATTTGTCTATCATTTTGTCTACAAATCAATCTATTTTTCGGTCTATATATATATATATATATATATATATATATATATCTATCTATCTTTCTATTTATCTATATCTCTATTTGTTTATCTATTTGTCTTTCTATCTGTCTATTTATCTATCTATCTATCTATCTATTATCTATCAATCTTTTTATCAATTTGTCTATCTATTGATCTATAAATTTATCTAATCAATGTGTCAATCAAACAATCCATCTATGTGGCTATCTAGCTATTTGTCTATCTAGCTATTTGTCTATCTATCTATCTATCTACTATTTTAAATTCTATCTATCTATCTGATTAACTATCTCTCTATTTATCTGTATATCTATCTATCTATTTCTATCTATCTGTATATATCTATTTATATATTTGTTTATCTATTTATCTATCTGTCTATCTATCTATTTATATATATAGACAGATAGACAAAAAGATGGATAGATTGATAGACTAATAGACATATAGATATAGTTATAAAGATAGATATTCAAATTGACCAATAGATAGATAGATGACATATAGATAGACAGAGAGATAAACAAATAGATAAAGAGAGATGAACAAATAAAAAGATATATAGATAGAGAGATAGATAGATAGACAAAAAACAACCAGAAGATAGTTAGATAGACATAAAAACAAATAGACAGATATATAGATAGACACATATAAACATAAAGACTTAAATTGACAGATAGATAAATAAATAGATAGATAACTAGGCTCTTATAAAATTAAATTGATAAACTGCTATATATATATATATATATATATTATTTATTTATTTATTTAGACATAGATAAATGTATAGATTGATATATAGATAGATAGACTAATAGTCATATATATAGACAGATATATAGATAGATAGACAGATAGAAAGATAGACAGACAGATAGATAAATAGAAACATAAACAAATATACAAATAGATAGATAGACAGTTACATAGATTGATATATAGACATATAGACAAATAGACAGAAACAAATAGATAGTTAGAGAGATAGACATATAGATAGATAGACGGATACATATAAAATAAAAAGACAAATAGACAAATAGAAATATAGACAGATAGATATATAGATAGATTGACAATAGATAGATTTAATAATCGATAGATAGACAGATAGAAAGATAAACATATAAACAGATAGACATATACACAATTAGATAGATTGATAGATACATAGACTTATAGACTAATAAACTCAAACATAGATAGAGAGATAGAGACATAGCCATATAGACAAATAGACAGATCGATAGGTAGACAGATAGACAAATAGATAGATAACTAAAAAGATATATATATATATATATATATATATATATGCATACATATAAATAGATAGACAAATAGATAGATAGACACATAAACACATATATAGATAGTTAGATAGGTAGATAAACTATGATTAATAGAAAAATTAGATAGTTAGATGGTTAGACAGATGGATAGATAGAGATAAATATAGAAAGATAATAAGATAGTTAAACAATTAGATAAATAGGTAGATATATAAAAAGATAGATAGACAAAAATATATATAGAAAGATAGATAAATAGACATATAGAAAGATAGACAAATAGTCAGATAGAATGATGGGCAAATCGTCAGATAGATAGGTAGATAGATAGATAGATAACATATAGATAGACAGAGAGATAGACAAAGAGACATATAGAGAGATGGACAAATAAAAAGATATATAGATTGGAAGATAGATAGACAAAAAACAACCATAAGATAGTTAGATAGACAGATAGACAAATAGATAGATATATAGATAGAGACATATAAACATAAAGACATAAATTGACAGATATATAAATAAATAAATTGATAATTAGGCTGTTATAAAATTAAATTGATAAACTGATATATATATATATATATATATAGACATATAAATAAAATTATAGATTGATATATAGATAGATAGACTAATAGTCATATATATAGACAGATAGATAGATAGATAGATAGACAAACAGATAGACAGACGACATACAGATAGATAAATAGAAATATAAACAAATATACTAATAGATAGATAGACAGTTACATAGATTGGTATATAGACATATAGACATATAGACACATAAACAAAAAGATAGTTAGAGAGATAGACATATAGATAGATTGACGGATACATATAAAATAGAAAAAAAATAGACAAATAGACAAATAGATATATAGACAGATAAATATATAGACAGATTGACAATAGATAGATTTAAAAATCGATAGATAGACAGATAGAAAGATAAACATATAAACAGATAGACATATAGATAATTAGATAGATTGATAGATAGATACATAGACTTATAGACTAATAAACTCAAACATAGATAAAGAGATAGAGACATAGCCATATAGACAAATAGGTAGATAACTAAAAAGATATATATATATATATAGACATATAAATAGATAGACAAATAGATAGACACATAAACATATATATAGATAGTCAGATAGGTAGATAAACTATGATTGATATAAAAATCAGATAGTTAGATGGTTAGATAGATGGATAGATAGAGATAAATATAGAAAGATAGTAAGATAGTTAAACAATAAAATAAATAGGCAGATATATAAAAAGATATATAGACAAAAAGACATATAAAAAAAGGCTTTTAACATTTATTAAAGAAAACATATCCCTCACTTGTAGGCGGAGGAAGACCTTTACAACATCAGAAAACTTAAAAGACATACTATTTACAGACCAATACCCTAGCCAATAATTCAGAGAAACTATCTTTTCCTTAGGATTAGTTGAAGCAGTAACCGCTCTCTGTATGATTCTTCCTTATTATATGACATTGAACAGCAGGGAGTCTTTCCACTCCAGTGGTTATATTTGTCTCAGTAGCGGGAGTTCTCCTGACAGCAACAGGGGGCACTCTACATGTGCTTTGGCAGCAACAGACAGCAACTAATCCTAACAGCAACAGACAGCAACAGCAGGAGTTATCCTGATTGCAACAGGCTTTGGCAGCAACAGGCAGCAACAAGTTTTCCATGATATGTACTCAGTGAAGGCTCTTTATTTGATATTGTCACTGCATATTTATGGAAGCAGTTTTAGCAGCATCCCTGTAGACTCTTTCGCTAGTTTTAGACAGCAGCAGCATCCTCACTGGAGGCTCTTTAGCAGCAGCATCCACTATAGATTAGTGCTGCCCATGTGGACGAACCTCTATCTCTCCTTTCCCCTGTGCGTCTGGCTCTAATCTTCACAAGATTCCAGCCGTCTTCCTTCCTCGTGTATTCGCTGTTGATCCTAGAACAAAACCAAAGAGAAAACAAAAAAGACATATAGAAAGATAGATAGAAGGACATATAGAAAGATAGACAAATAGTCACATAGAATGATGGACAAATAGTCAGATAGATAGATAAACTATAGATAGATAGGTAGATAGATTGATAGACAGACAGATAGATAGCTAGCTAGATATGTAGATAGACATATAGAAAGATAAACACATAGACAAACAGATAGATAATCAAATAGATAGTTATTTAGATAGATAGACAAATAAATAGTTAGATATATATTCAAATTGATAGATAGATAGATATATTGACAGGTTGATAGATAAACAAATAGATATAAAAATTGATCTATAGATAAATAGATAAATAAATATACACATAGTCTAATAGACTTATAAACTAAAAGATAGATAAAGAAATAGACAGAATGTTGTATAGACAAATATAAAGATACTTATACAAATAGATACATATAGATAAATAGATATATAGATAAATAGATATATAGATAAATAGATATAGATAAATAGATAGATAAATAAAAAGATATACAGATAGATAGGCAGCCATATAGATAGATAGATAGAATGATAGTCTAATAGATGAATATAAAGATAAAGATAAAGACAGATAGGCAGATAGTGAGATAGATAGATAGACACATAGTAAATTAGATAGATAGATATACAAATAAATAGATAAACTAATAAACAAGTAGACAGAAAGATAAATAGACACATATACAGAATGATAGATAGACAAGAAGACAAATAGACAAATAGGAAAATAGATATATTGATAGACAAAAAGATTTATTGATAGATAGAAAGATAGAAAGTTAGTTAGTTAGAAACATAGATACATAGACACATATACACGGAGGCACACATAGACACATAGATACATAGACACATAGACACATAGACACATAGTAACATAAACACATAGATACATAGACACGTTGACACATAGACACATAGACACATAAACATAGATAGATAAAGTGATACAAAGAGAGACAAATAGATAGATAGACAATTAGACATATAGCTAGATAGATATAGATAAACAAAAATATAGATAGAAGGATAAAAAGAAAGAAAGATAGATATATATATATATATATATATATATAATAGACAGATAGATTGATTGATTGATATATTAATAGATAGAAAGATAGACTGATAGACTGATATATAGATAGATAGATAGACTTATATATAGATAGATAGATAGTCAGATAGATAGATACACACACACACACACACACACACACACACAAATAGACAGATAGTTTGATAAATAGGCAGATAGACAAATAGATAGATAGAAAGAAACTCAGATAGATGGATAGGCAGATAGACAAATAGTAAAATAGATAAATAGTCAAATATATAGATAAGTAAATAGGGAGATTGGCAGATTGATATATATATAAAGATTCACACACACACACACACACACACATATATAGTTAGATATATAGATAGATATATAGCTATATAGATAAATAGATAGATAGAGAGATATATAGATTAAAAATTTTAAAGATGTATAGAAACATTAATAATTATATAGATAGGTAGATAGCTTCAGTCACTAAATCCATCGCTATATTCCGGATTTAATTAACTAGAGAAGTTTTCTCGCTATATCTGTCAATATATTTAGGATTTTATTAGCTAGGTAAGGTACATCACTAAAATCCGTCACTATATTCAGAAAGTAATTAGCTAGAGAAGTTTCATCGCTATATTAATTATGTAATTAGCAAAAAAAATTACATTTCTAAATTTGTAGCTATATTTTCAAGTTGTAATTAGCCAGGAAAATTACGTCGCTAAAATCCATCATTATGTTTAGTATGTAATTAGCTAGGAAATTTTGTAGCTGAAATTTGTCGCTATGTTACGGATGTTATTAGCTAGGAAAATTTCGTTGCTAAATCATTCGCTAAATTTTGGATTTTAATAGCTAAAGAAATTCCGTCGCTGAATCCCTAGCTAATTTTTAGATTTTATTAGCTAGGGAAATTCCGTCTCTAAATCTGTCGCTAAATTATAGATTTTATTGACTAGAGTAATTTCATCGCTAAATACATCGCTAAATTTCCCACATTTCTTGAGTGAAATTTATTAAATATTCCATCACTAATCCGTAGCTAATACGTTGCTAATCCGTAGCTAATCCATTGCTAAATTCCCCACTTTTTTTCTGAGGTGGAATTTATGAAATTATTCCATAGCTAATCTGCCGCTAATCCATTGCAAAATTTTATTTTAATGAAAAAACAAAAATCACTTGCTATTCCCTAACTATTTCCTAGCTAATCCTTCGCAATTTAGCTATGGATTAATCACTAGCTAAAATTCCCTAGCTAAATCAACATTTTCTTGTAGTGTAAATAGATAGATAGAAAATAGATAAATAGATTGATAGATAAATATATAATCATATAGATAAATAGTGATAGTGAGAGAGAGAGATATATATATATATATATATATATACATATATAGACAAATATATAGATAAATATATAGATAGATAGTTAGATAGTCAGATAGATAGATAAATAGAGAGATAGATAAATAAATAGATTTAAAGAGAGTTAGATATATAGATATATAGATTTATAAATATATAGATAAACTAATAGATAGATAAATAGATATGTAAATAAATAGATAGATGGATATCTTTATAAATAGACAAATAGATAGATAGTTAGATTGAAAAATAAACATATAGATAGATAGAGATATAGATAGATAGAGATATAGATAGATAGATAGATAGATAGATATATAGACAGATAGATGGATGGATAAACCAAAAGACAGATAGACAGATAGGCAAATAGATAGAAATATAGATATTTAGACTTATAGATATATAAATATATAAATAGACTAATATATAGATTTATAGATAAACAAATAGGCAAATAGATAGACATCCAAATAGACACATATTCTTATAAAAAGATATCAAATAGTTTGATACACCAAAAGATAGATATATAGATTGATTGATTAAAAGATAGATAAATAGATAGACAAACAGATAGATAGATATTAAGAACCAGACACATAGACTCACATACACATAGATAGATAAATGCATAGACACATAGACAGTTGTACATATAGAGAGATAGATTGATAGATAGACAAATATACAGATAGATAGATAGAAAGATATACAAATAGATAGATAGATAGATATATAGATAGATAGACATTTAGATATATAGATAGATATATAGATAGACTGTTAATAGATAGACAAATAAATTGATAGACATATATATAGATAGAAAGAGAGAAATATAGAAACATATAAAGATAGATAGATATAAAATAAATAGATAGATATATTAATAGAGAGATAGATTGGTAAACATATATAAATATAGATAGATAAAGAGGTAGATAGATGTATAGATAGATAGACAAATTGATAGATAGATAGAAAGATAGGTAGATAGATGGATAAACATATACACAGATAGACATATAGATAGATCAATAAACAGATAGATAGATAAACAGATAGATAGATAAATAGATAGATAGATATATAGAAAGACAAAGAGGTAAATATACTAATATACTTATATAAAGAAATATAGTTAGATTGTTCTACACAAAAAAAGATTAACAGATAGATAGCTATAAAGTTAGTTAATTAGACAAATAGACATATATAATAGAGTGATACACTAATAGATAGATAGATAGATTGATAGATATACAGATAGTAAGATATACATTTAGATAGATGGACATTTAGATAGGTAGCCACTTAGATTGATAAACAAATAGACTATTAGAAAAATAGACAAATAGACAAATACATAGATAGACAGATAGACAGAGAGACAGATATACTTATAGAGTTATAGATTTATATACATATAGACAAATAAAGAGATAGATTGATTGATAGATAAATAGTTAGATAGATAGTTAGAAAGTTTGACAAAAAAACATATAAATAGATAAAATATAAAAAAATAAAAAGTTAGACAGATAACCAGATTGAAAAATAGATAGATAGACAAATATATAGATAGATAGATAGATAGAGAGGCAAATAAAGATATCGACAAATAGATAGTTTGATAGCTTGACAATAGATAGATAGACAAAAAGCCTGAAAGATAGATAGATAGACAAAAATCCTAATAGATAGATAGTTATAGAACTAGATAAATATATTGTTAGATAGATAGATATATAAATAAATAGATAGATAGATAGTTAGATCGAAAAATATATAGTTAGAAATATAGATATTTAGACAAATAGGGAGGTAGAAAAATAGATAGATAGATCGAAAGACAGATTTATAAATAGATAAATAGATAGATAGGTAAATAGATAGACAGAATAATAAATAGATAGATAGATAGACATATAGATAGATAAATGGATGGATAGCTAGACATACAAATAGAGAGATATACAAATAGATAGATATATAGATATATAGATATATAGATAGATAGATACAAATATAGTAAGATTGAAAGTTAAATATATAGAAAGATAAATAGACAGACATCTAAATAGATAAATAGATAGTCATAAAGATAGATAAACAGAGAGATAAATAGATAGATAGATAGACAGACAGATAGATAGATAGACTAATAAAAACATAGATAGATTGACTAATAGATTGATACATAGATCGAAGATAGAAAGACTGATAGGTTATTTGACAGATCAACTATTAGATAGAAATATTGTTGAATAGTTATATAGATACAATGCTTGATAAATAGATAGTTAGAAATTTATTTAATTAGATAGATATACAGAAATATACATAGATAGAAGAATAGATTGATAAATTGAAAAATATATAGATAGATACATAGACCATTTAGATAGATAAGCATTTAGACATATAGATATTTAGATAGATATACATTTAGATAAATATAAAAATTGATATTTAAATAATTAGACAAATAAACAGATAGACATTTATACAAATAGACATATAAAAAGATAGAGATTTAGAAAGATAGACATATAGATACATAGATAAATAGAGATATAGATAGATAGACATATAGATTGTTAGATAGATAGATAGTTAGAAAGTTAGAGAAATAGACATATAGATAGATAAAAAGATAAAAAATAGTCATATAGATAGATAAATAGATTGAAAAATAGATAGTTAGACAAATAGATAGACAGATAGACAAATAGATAGATTGACAGATATAAAAAAAAGATAAACAAATAGATAAATAAATAGATAGATAGACAAATAGATAGATAGATAGACAGATAGATATATAGATAGATATATAGATAGATATATAAATAGTTAGATATATAGACATATAGATAGATAAATAGATAGAAAGATAGACATATAGATAGATAGATGGATAGAGAGATAGATAGATAGATAGATAGACATATAGATAGATGGATGGATAGAAAAATAGACATATAGATAGATAAACTTCTAGACTTATAGATAGATAGCTAAATATACACATAAACTGATAGATAGATACACAAATAAATAGAACAATAGATACATAGATTTATAGATAGATAAAATGATAAATAGATGGATAAATAGACAAATAGATACATATAAAGATATACTTATAGATAGATACACAGATAGATAAATAATAGATAGATGGAGAGAAAGTTAAATAGATATATAGATAGGCTATAGATAGATTGACTGTTTAACAAATAGACAGATAGATAGATTGATTGATATACACTTAGAAAGATAAACAAATAGACATATATAGATATAAAAAGATATACTGATAGAAAAATAGATAGAAAGACAAATATTAGAGATAAATAAATGTATAGATAGATAGATATACATATAGATAGATTAATAGTTAGCCAGAACATTTATTGATAGATAGATAGACATATAGATTGATAAACATATAGATGATAAACAAATAGATAGATAGATAAAAAGATAGATAGATAGTTAGATAGATAAATATATAGATTGATAAATAGTAAAATTGATAGTTCGACAGATAGATAGATATATATATAGATATATTAATAGATAGATAGATAGATAGATAGACACATTGACAGATATATAGATAGATAGATAGATAGAAAGATAGACAGATATATAGATAGATAAAAAGATAGACAGATTAATTTATTGATAGATATATAGGTAGATAGATAGATAGGTAGATAGATAGATAGAATGATAGACAGATAGACTAAATGATAGATAGATAGAATGATAGATATATAGACAAAAAGAGAGTTAGAAAGATAGATAGACACATTGACACATAGCCAGATAGACTGATATATAGATATACATATAGATAAATAGATAAACAAATAAATAGATAGATAAATAGATATGCAAAAAGATAGATAGACAGATAGATATGATTAGATAGGTATATTGGTAGATAGAGAAAAAGATAGAAAGATATATATATATATATAAATACACAGATCGACAAATAGATAAATAGACAAATAGATAAATTGAAAGATAGGTAGACAAATAGAAAGATAGGAAGATATGTATATAGACAGATAGATTGATAGATAGACAAATAGATAAACTAGATAGACTGATATATAGATAGGAAGATTGATAGATGATTAGACAGACAGATAGATAGACAGACAAATAGACAGATACATAGATATATAGATAAATTGATATATAGATAAATGATAAACTCATAAACATCTAGATACCTAGGCACATTGATTGATAGATAGACAGAAACACTACTAGACATATAGACAAATAGACAAATAGATAGATAGATAGATAAATAGATAGATATATATATAGATAGACATATAGATAGATAGATAGATAGATAGAGACAAACATATAAATAGATAAAGAGATAGACATATATTCAAATAGACTAATAGTTTAATTAATAATTTGATAGTTGATAAATAGTTAGATATATTGTTAGATAATTAGATAGTTAGACAATTAGATAGACATATAGAAATATATATAGATAAAAAGATGCATAGATTTATAGATAGATAGTGAACAAATAGACAGACAAATAGATGGATGGATATAAAGATTGTCAAATAGACATATAGATAGACAATCAGTCATCAGATATATAGATAGATTGATAGATAGATAAAAAGGTAAATAAATAGACATATAAAAAAGAGAGATAGAGAGATAAATAGATAGCCATATACACACCTACATAAAAAGATATAGAAAGATAGACCGATAAACAAATACACCCATATGCTGATAAAAATGTAGATATATAGAAAAATATGCATATAGATAGATTGATAGATATATATAAAAATTGACTGATAAATAAATAGATAAATAGACAGACAGACAAATAGATAGATATACACATAGAGAGAGATAAATAGATAGATAGAGATATAGAAAGATAGACTGATAGAGAAATAGTCAGATTAATAGATAGATAGATAACACTACAAGAAAATATTGATTTATCTAGGGAAATTTAGCTTGATATAATATCCCTAGCTAATTTGCAAGGCATTAGCTAGGGAATAATAAGGGATTTTTGATTTTAGATTAAAATAAAATTTTATGATAGATTAGTGATGGAATAGAGATGGAAATATTCGATTGAAAATATTCTATTGCTAATATTTTTGAAGAATTCTACGCAAAGAAAAGTGGAGAATTTAGCAATGTATTTAGTGATGGATTAGCAATGGAAATAGTTGGTTAAAAAATTTCCACCCTAATGTATTTTCATTATTTTCTTGCAAATAAAAGCATAGAATTTAGCGATGGATTTAGTGACGGATATAGTGATGGATTTAGCGATAGAATTTCTCTAGCTAATTAGATCGAGAAAAAATTCATCGCTAAATTATTATCTGAAATGTTTTTTTTCTATTTTATAGTTTATTGCAAGTGATTATTCCTTAATTTTTTTTTTTCACAATATATATCCATTTAGCTAAGGAATTTCTATAGCTATTTGGGCTAGAAATAATTTTCATCACTAATCTTTAATGATTTAATTTTTTTTATATATTATTTGTTTTAATATTTTATTTAATTTTGTATATTAATTGTACATATGTCATGGTCTATAGATGAGTGATTCTTGAAAGACACATTCTCCTCGTATAATTATAAAAATAGATTATTATAAATAAATAATATAAAAAATATATTAATACAAAAAAATTAATTTTAATAAACACTACAATAACTTTTAATAAAGACTATAATAACTATTAATTAAGACTACTATAACATTAAATAATTAATTCTATAATTTTATAAATTTTTAAAGATATTAAAAAAAAATGAATATACATTAAAATTTCTACTTATAAAAAGATTAAATAATTCATTGTATAATAAAATATAATATATTTATAAAAATATCATAATTAATGAAAAAACTAGTAAATATTAATATTATTTTAAGTATAAAAAATATTTTTCTGCCTAAATAAAATTTTTTAAAAAAGAATTACTAAAAAATTAGAAATTTTTGAATTATAAAAAAATTTTTAATTTTTTATTATATTTAAATCAAAATAAATTGATATTTAAAGATAAATACAGAGATGTTTGCCCTTATTGAAATTTAAAAGAACTAAATAATTGAGTTAAATTTATAATAATAGCTTTTAATATTTCATTTTTATTAAATTTACTAAATATAAATTTTTCTTAATATTCATTTCACTAAGTAATTTTAAAATTATATAAATTATAAATTATATCAAATAATATTAAATTTTATGCCTTTAAAATAAATTCATATTATCTTCATTAAAATTAATATGAATACTTAAAAATTTATAAACTTAATATATATATATTTATATAGTTTTTAACATAAAGAGTATTTATAGATTTTTAGTTTTTAACATAAAGAGTATTTATAGATTTTTAGGAAAGTGGCTTGAAGACCAATAATCTTTTCATATCTGCCTTGCTATATTAAGTTAACAAATTTTGTTGCCATTTAATTTGTTTTCCCATTTGGAAGGCCAAACATCTATTTTTTGAAATTATTTATATATTTATTGTTTAATTAATTTGATAATTAAAAATTAAAAGGTGTTTGATTTTCATGTATGTCTTGCTACACACATATTGACTTGTTGAAAATAATTTATTAAGTAAAAAAAATATGTCTTTATGTTTTATATATATTTATTGTATATTTAATGTTTTGATAATTTTAAATTAAAATATTAATGGAATTTTAAAACCTAATAAAACCTAATAAACTTAATAAACATAAGTGATTTTGTTCAGCATGCGCAAACATAAGTCGCGGATGTCCATAAAAACATATGGCTAGGGTTTGGGAAACACAAACACTCCACTGCATCGACACATTGTCATAGTCATGGATACCCATAAAAAATATCTATCTTTAAGGACCGGAAGCAATTTGCATCATGCTACTTTTACTGAACTACGAGGATGACAAAGCTAAATTAGTGCTATCGTAATAGCATTTGCACATATGATCCTTGCTATGAGTGTAGATGTAAATCAAATTGTTCTAATGATTATTCATTGCAATTGCATTATTTGATTAGCTCTTCGTCTTTCATTATTTATTTAACTTGGTATTTTGAATGTAGCATTTATGTATCATTATCGACTATTAGGGCTTTTATGTTTAAAAGCAATTGAACTGATACTGAATCATTATTTGTAGGGGTACAGATGTTTATAATTGGCCTGGGTTTGGGAGACGAGAAGGATATCACGGTTAGAGGCTTTGAAGTGGTAAAGAAGTGTGAAAGAGTGTATATTTAAGCTTATACTTCTCTCATATCCTTTGGTCTCTCATTCAATTGTAGTAATGGTGTAGGGCAAATTCACCATCCTTTGTCATTCTCCGCCATCATCGTCCACCATTATTGTCCATCATCTTCACACTACAATAAAATATCGATTTAGCTAGGAAATTTTAGCTAGTGATCAATCCCTAGCTAAATTACTAGGGATTAGCTAGGGAATAGCAAGAGATTTATAATTTTTTTTTGAAAAAAAATAGCAACGGATTACTGACGGAAAATTTTTCGTAAATTAAGCACAAGAAAAGCAAGGGATTTAGCTATGCATTTAGCGATGGATTAGCGACAGAAAATTTTCGTAAATTCCTCTCAAGAAAAGCAGTGATTTTAACAATGGATTAGCGATGAAATATTTTCGTAAATTCTGCTTAAGAAAAGTGGGGAATTTAGCAACGGATTTAGCAACGGAATATCTCATGCTAATAAAAGCCTGAAATTAGTGACAGATTTAGCGATGGATTTTCCATAGCTAATAAAATCCATGATTTAGCGACGAATTTTCTCTAACTAATAAAATCCGTAATTTATTGACGGATTTAGCGACAGATTTTCTCTAGTTAATTATATGCTGAATATAGTGACAGATTTTAGTGACAGAATATCCCTAGCCAATTACATCATGTATATAGCGATGGATTTTAGTTATAGAAATTCCCTAGATAATTAAATCTAGAATATAGTGATGGATTTAGTGATGAAACTTTCATAGATAATTAAATCTAGAATATTGTGATTAATTTAGTGACGGAACTTCCCTAGCGATAGATTTAGCTCTAAAATTCATCAACCTAATTTTACACTCTGAAATAAAAAAAATAAAATCTCATTTTCCAATTTAAGAAATGGGGATTTAAACACGTTATCTCCACAGAGACAAAATTTCATGCCAGCATCTAGTCATAATTAATTAAAATAATAATAAGAATAAGAAGAATAAGAAGAATAAAAAGAATAAGAAGAATAAGATGAATAAAAAGAAT
Source organism: Sapria himalayana (assembly GCA_029783825.1). NCBI lineage: Eukaryota > Viridiplantae > Streptophyta > Magnoliopsida > Malpighiales > Rafflesiaceae > Sapria > Sapria himalayana. Next base: position 50,790 of record JAREIK010005072.1, read on the forward strand.
ACAAAGAATAAAAAGATTAAGAATATTGAAAACCCCACAGCTCTAAGAACTAGAGAGAGAAATTTCGCTTTTTAGAGAGAGAAAGCATCAAGTTGTGCAAGAATAAGGCTAATACTTAGCCAAAATGGGGCAAAATGACTTCTTATTCAATAATAAGTCTTTTGTGAGCTTATTTAAGGGACCCGTGGTATTGCATATGAGGTTTGAAATAGAAATGGCGTGGCACCGATATACATTTCCTCGGTAGATCTCAATAAACTTGTGGAGCCTTTCAATTACACCTAATAAAAAATTTTTATATGGAAAACCTCTTGCGAAGGAATTTCATGAGTTTATAGACACCTTGAAGCTTAAGGGTTCTATAAAAATTGTGGATTATGATACTGAGCATACGGTTCTTCAATGCCTCAAAGAGGGAGATTTTCAAAGGCTATGGATGAGGTGTCAATGCATAATTATGGACTTTTCAATGAGAATTAAAAAATGGATGATTGATTTCAACCCGAAAGAGAAGGCCCCGATAGCCTCAATATGGTTTATTTTTCCTAATTTACCTCTCCATCTATACAGTAATCAATCTCTCTTCATCTTGGAAAATGTATGGGTAAACCAATAATGATTGATGAGGCCACTGCCTCAATGACTAAACCAAATAATCTAAGGATTTGAGTGGAGTTTAATCTCTTCTCACGCCCTCCACAGAAACTATGGATAGACACGATAATGAACAGGGGTTCTGGTAGTTAATTGTGCCTGAACATATCCCCAAATATTGCTTAAAATGTAATAGAATGAGCCATGGGTAGGAGGAATGTATGAATGGGATCCGCATAAATGATACATTGGAATAATATTATGGTAGCGACAAGGGTAAAACTACATGGGTTAAAAAAATATAAACAAAAAACTAATGCTATGTCAGAATATACACTCTTATAAGGAGTAAATGAAGGTGGGCAGTGATGGGGAGAAGAAAAATAGCACCCTACTTGATAACAATAAAAAATAAAAGGAAAATAGGGGCAAAGCATACACGTTTAATGAGGGATAGAGTGGAGGAAAAGATCAAGGTCTAGAGTGGGCAGTGGTGGTATACATCAATAAGAATAAGGGAGAGATAGTTATAAAAAACAAAGAAATAAAAAATAAAATAATAGATAACAAGGAAGAAAATAGTAATGCCTCTAAGGCATTTTCTCATCTAAATGCTGAAAATAGAATATTAGTGGAAAACACACTAATAGCAGGCAAAAATAGGAGGGTCAACTGGTCTATCATGTTCTTGGGTCTCTTGTTCTTTGTGGGTCAACTGAACTCTATTGGTAGTGCTTGTAATGTTACTTCATGAAGCTACATGTTCTAGGTGCACAGTCTTGAGGTTTGTGGTGCCTACAACGATGATGGTAGATTGTTTAAGTGTAGTTCTATAGGGAAAGTGTGAAATTGGGTATCTTAAAGCACTCTTACTTTGTTGAATTCTATGTGCACCAAATATCATCTAAATAAATTTTTTCTACTGATGGAAACCCCATTGGGCGCTCATTTCGATCTGCAATCTATATGGAATATGTTAGAGGAGGATATCTTAAGGCATTTTTTGCTCTCGCTATCTCTCTATCTCCTTCCTTCTTTTGTCTCTCCCCCATCTCTCTCTCTCTCTCTTTCTCACCTCCATTTCTCTCTCTCCCCCCACATCTCTCTCTCTCTCTCTCTTTGCAGTAGCAACGGCAACAATGCGGTATATATGTACGTATATAGTCAGTATATACATACATATAATACTATATTATTTTATGTACATATATACTGAGTATATATATACTCAGTATATATGTACGCATAATACTGTAGTTTATATGTACTTATACTGCAATAATATATGTATGAGTGAAATGTTAGTATATTTGTACATATTTACTACAGTAATATAATTTATCAAAACATAGTTTTTTTTATTTGATTTGGTGGTTTAAATTTCTTACAGATATGGTACAACATTGTTTCCCATATGAAGCTTGTATAAGTGAAGACATATTTAAAGAAACATGATGCACCGTGACTCAGATAACATTTTCGCAGTGAAAAGTTGGTGATCGGAGGAGTAGAGGGAGAGAAAGCAACATCAATGCATTGATAGATTATACTTTATGCACAATCGATAGATACATTGATTAATAAGATGTAATATAATTTTTGTTATTTTTTTGTTTTAGTTATTTAAAATATTGTATTAAAATAAGGTATTAAATGAATTTTTTTGTTTAATTTAAACTTTTTATTTATAGCTTCTATTTTTATTAAATTTAATTTAAAAATATTAAATTATTTAATTAAATTTTAGTTTAAGCTTTATGACAATCTACTTTAATTTGTGTTTGTTCATGTCTATAATAACTATTTTTATCTACTTGTAAATTTGTTTGTGTGTCTCCAAATGTTGTGAGTAGAGTTTTAGCCTATTATAGGCATGTAAAAACCTATTATAAGTAGTAGTAGCAGTGACAGTGGTGGTAGTGATGGCAACGACGGTAGCGTAAGTGGCAGCGGCAATAGAGGTGGCCACGGAAGTGATGGCGCAGGGTGCTGCTATAGAGGTAGAGACGGGGGCCACAGTGGTGGCAGTAGTGGCGGGAGCGACAGTGGCAATAGCAGCGGGAGCGGCAGCGGCAAGAGTGGCAGCATCAGAGGCAGCAGCAGTGCCTGCAGCAGCAGCTACATCGGAAGCAGCGACGGTATTAGCGGTAGAGGTGACAACGGCAGTGGTAGTAGTGGCGGCAGTGGAAGCAATGACATCACCGACATCGAGGGCAGTTGCGGCAGCGTCATGCAATGGCAACACCGGCATCGGGGATAGCGGCAACAGCCTACAGCAGCCAACAGCATCAGCTGCAATAGCATTGCCGGCGGCAGTGGTGATAGTAGCAGTGATATTGGCAGCGACAACAATAACAGTAGCAATGGCAGGAGCGGTAGTGGGAGCAACATCAACAACACCAAATGAGGTATATACATATGAATAAAGACAATATATACGTACGAATTAAGTCAGTATATACGTACATATAATACTGTAGTATTTTCTGTACATATATATTGAGTATATTTGTACTCAATTTATATGTACAAATAATTCAACTATTTTTTAATGTACATATATAGCATTAATATATGTACGAGTGAAATGCTAGTATATATTTACATATATACTGCAGAATTATATATGTATCAAAACATAACTTTTTTTTAATTTGACTGAGTGGTTTAAATTTCTTACAGATATGATACAACATTGTTCCTCATACAAAGCTTTTATAAGTGATGTGATTTTTCACTAGACATTATGTGCAGTGACTCGGACAACTTTGTCGTAGTAGAAAAATAATGATCGGAGGAGTAGATGGAGAGAAATCAAGGTCAATGAATGGATATATTATACTTTATGCACTATCGGTAGATACATTGATGAATAAGACTAATTAAAATTTTGTTATTTTATTATTTCAATTATGTAAAATATTGAATTAGAATAAGATATTAAATGATTTTATTTTTTGTTTTTTATAAATTATTTATAGTTTTAATTTTTTTTCAATTTGATATAAAAATATAATATTATTTAATTAAACAATTTTAAAATATATTAAATTCACAAATAATTTTTGAAATTAAAATTAAAAGGGAAAAACACTTGCTAAATTAGCAAGGGATAAATCCATTGCTAAATTAGCAAGGGATAAATTGATTGCTAATTTAGCTAGGGAATTTTCCTTATCTTATTTTGCTAGGGAAATCTTAAAAGTAGCAATGGATTTTCCTTCGCTAAATTTATTTAGCTAGAGAATATTTCTATCGCTAAAATTAATCGACCAGCACGTTAGCATGGGATTCTTCCGTCATTATTTTCGTTTAGCGACGGAAAATCTCATTTAGCTTGCTAAATTAGTTAGGGAATCTGTCTTTTTTAGCAAGAGATTTTTCTGTCACTAACTTTTTAGCTAGGGACACTTTCCATCACTAAATTTTAGCAGGAATCACTTTAGATAGGGGAGCTATCCATCGGTAATCCATCGATATATCCCGTTTAGCGATGGAAACCACTCATTTAGCTAGGGAATTGTCCCTAGCTAAAAGTGATTTTTCTTGTAGTGTGTACTGAACATACAAAATACATGTTAAATATGAAGATGTATAAAAATCTATCTAAATAATCCAATATATCGATGTTTTTTAGAATGGAACTAAATCTTGGTAACCTTTGGATAAATACAATTGTAATATTCAATTTAGTTTTGATCGTTTGTTTAATTTTGATGGTTCATATTTGAAAAGAAACCAATTGTGTCATTGATATTGTTGCAAAAAAATAATAAAAATGTATAATTATGTGTGCAATCACACATGTAACTATAATTATAATTAAAACTTATAACAATATATATATAACTATATGTTTAACTATATATGTATAACTATTTATAAATATTTGTATAACTATATAAACTCTTTATAACTATATTTAACTATATTTATAACTATGTAAACTATTTTTATAACTATATTTTTAACTATTTTTTTACTTATATAATATTTTATAACTATATGTGTAATTCTAGATAACTATATTTTTAACAAAATATATCATGTGTATAATAATATATAACTATATATATTTGTATTTCACTATATGTATAACTATAAAAATGTTATATATAACTATATCTTTAACTACATACATATTTATAACTATATGTATAATTAAATATAATTATATATAACTTTATTTATAACTAAATATATTAGAGGTATAAGAATATATAACTATTAATAATGGTCTTTTACTATATGTATAACTACTTTTATAAATAAAAGGATGATAACATATAATTATATATAACTTTTTAAAACTATGTTTATAACTATATATTACTATGTATACTTATATGTAACTATATTTATAACTATATGTATAATAGTATATGATGACTATATATAACTATGAACTATTATAACTAAAAAAATATTTTACCAATCAAATTTTAGTAAATGGATTAAATCTATTAATAACTACGGACATAATACCATCAAAATTTTAATTTGGAGTTTTCCAACAAATTTAATAATAGATTACCATATGATATTTTCAAATGATAAGATTACACTCTTTTGATTAACACTAGAACCAACAAAAGACTTGGTTGGTCCTCCTGGTGTTGGGAAGAGCACGTTAGCTTCTGAAGTTGTGAGATGCACGAATAAATGGTCCCACGCAGACACAGCCTCATTTTCTGATTTGAAGCCATTAGACATTGCCACGGTCCTTCATATGGATAGGTTCCATCTTTACTGATCCTTGCTGGATCAAAAAGAGGCTAAACTTCTATTATCTTTTCATGCATTCTGAAATACTTTATTTTTTCCTTCTCTCTCTCTCTCTCAAAACATCATTACTAGCGATCATTTAGATATTTGTTGAAGTTTTCGAGTCATCAATCTAGTTAAGCTGAAAAAGTCCTCAACATTAATATGTGCTCTCTTAATTAGCTATTTTATACCAAATATTTTTTTTATTAAATTATCACTATCACTTCAATTTTTATTTAATATATTAAAATAATATGTTTTCAAGTTTGTTCTTGACACTCTTATTTCGTGTGATTCTGTGTTGTCACTGATTAGACCCCTGACTACATTTTATCATTAATTGGTAGAATTAAACTATTGAATTGTTAATTATCACAATGATTTCTAATGAAATTCAATAAAATGTGTTCATTCTGCTTAATCTCCTTCTCTTGCATGTCATAGTTTCAAGGATGATGACAGGCTGAACATGAGGAACTGGGGCTATTACGAGCCATCTTTCAAGGGGCATCTTGGTCTGCAACTGATACCTAGTGTGGGAGATCACAACACAAAGCCTTTCTTACCGGAACATGATCTTAACAACTTTATTGTTAATGCCAAAAATCCATTCCATCCCCACGAATGCATTGTCTCCAACACCTTTCTTGCACTAGATTACATGAGAAATGACTAGATAAACCAAAGAGATAAGTTTTTGAACATGTTACCTCCAAATGCTTCTTATCCTGTTCTCAGATAAACTTATGGAGCTCAACCATTGTAGATTCTACATCCACATGATTCTTTGCAAGATGAAAGGATTTGTAAAATCGATCAACCAAGCCATGACGAACAAGATGGCCAACCAACAAGAAAGCAAAGTGGGGATCCACCAAGAAAATCAAAACTAGAGAAACCATGGAAACCAAAGGATCCAAACTCCATTCTTATTCCATGTTTGAAAGCTCCAAAGAAATGCTTGGACATGGTCATCAATAGAAATGACATTATATATCTATGGCATTCCCATACCAGTATGCGAATTGCACAGGCAAGTCTCAATAGTGTTATCGATGGGGTTGAGGTGGGTGCCAATCCGCATGCTGCACAACTAGCACATCGATGTATCCCCTACTTTTAATCATGAATAGAAGAGGAGTGAGAATAGCTGGGAGGAAGATGAGTCAAGATGCCTTGTTATATGAAGTTTGCAAATTTGTAGCCATTTGTTTTTTTTAATATTTGGAAGACAACATCTAATTTTTGAAGTTTTGTTCCTCTTGTTTTCTTTGAATATGAATTATTTTTTTTGAGTGCATATTGTTTTTATATAGTGCATATTATTTTTATGGAGTGCATATTAATTTGTTCTATAGTTATGTTGATACATACTACGAAGTGATGGTCCTTGCTTCTAACTAAGAGAGGAACCATATAACAGAAGAAGCTATAGGGTTGATGGGCCAATACAATAAAGCTAAGCAATTAAAATCACTGGTGCAAGCACATAGAGAGGGGAATAAATGTTCTAAAAAAGCCACACGAGAGCATGGTGTTGTGGAGGGTGGCGGGGCAGAGCAACCCCCTTATAGACCTTGGGACCGGGAGAGAATTCTGGTTGCGGGGAGGTAGGGTGCGAACATTGATGCGCCAACCCTGGCTCACTGCTTGTCTTCTAGGTTTTCCTCTAAGAGATTTTAGATATATTTTTGAAAATTTAAATAAGATTTGTATTTCTTATAAATGTTGATAGTGATGTTTTGTGCCTTCTTTGTGAAGTATAAAAGGGATAATACTTTACCTGCTATTCTATATATATATCTATACCTACTGTTCTATATCTATAAGACATCCATATATACTATAGTGTATATGTATATATACTACAATATATATGTACATATTTACTTAGTATATATACATATACACTATAGTATTATATGTACATAAATACTTAGTATATATACATATACACTATAATATTATAAGTACATATATACTATATATAACTATTTTATTAATGAGCATGATGTTTGCGATATTGCTTATGTTTTGCTGGGTGCCATGTTCTCTACTTTATCAATTGATATGTTGTTCTATTGATAGCTTTTTTGAGGAAGAATTAGCATGGCGTACACTTTAAGGCATGCCTGGCACCCACAAGTACACTTCGAGAGTGATATCGAGGTTATTCATTCTAAGAGTTGCCCTAATAAAAATAATATGGTATATAAGGGCATTGTTTGTATGAGGTTAATCATCAAGTATATTATATTTATTTTAGGTTGTGTGATTTTTGGTAATGACCATTTCCATACATTAATGATTAAGTTGAACTAGAAAGGTGTAATATATGGACAAGATAAAAAAATATGAGAAGATAGGAAAATAGTGTGTGCATGTGTGTGTGTGCGTGTATGTGATTAGACACATATAGTTATACTATATTCTTGTTATATGCATGTATATTGCATATATACATGTTTATGCATTTTTAAGTAAATGTAGAGAAATATCTGATGCATACGTGCATGATAGTATTGTTCATTAGTTTTTTTATTACTGAATATTACAGATCATCTCTGTTAATCCCAAGCCTTTTCTTAACAACTTGACTAGGAAGATGGTCATTGTAAAACTCAAGTGGGGAATAGAATACCAAGCTGAGCTACCTTGTGTTCTTTTCTTGTGCATTGCATTTTTTTTCTAATTTTTTTTGGTTTCTTTCAAGTTTCTTTGCTTAAGTGGATTCCTATATGAACCTACAAGTGTGCAAAAATTCAATACCACACAGCCTGTTATCATTTCAACTTCCATTTCCCTTTTGTTTGGCACTTTCTAACTTTCTTATAATTAACCATGAACCGATGAGTGAAGCTAGGCAACAAAGAAGAATATGTTGATGGGCAATTCACTGGAAATCTTTGAAAAATCTTGATTTGATAATTTAAAAATAAGCTCATGATTATCGCATTGTGTGAAATTTCTAGAAATTGGCAGTTTGTGTTGCATGTGCTAGTCAACCTATTTATCAGAGGCATTGTATTTTGTTCTTTATTGGTTTGTAAATGTAGTATGTTATACTCCATATGTAGGTGTAACAATTGTTTTTATTTGTGTGGAGTACCAGAGGACAAAGAACTAGCAGATGCTAACCATGCCTGAGAGACCTATATGTGTGTTTTTTAAGCGCTAGATTATTTCTTTTGTTGTCTTTGATGGTATGTGTATTTGCATGAAAGTACATGTGTGTGTGTTTACACAGACACACATGCACATAGATACATGCACAAGTATACATACATGCAACAGATCACAAGGTTAAAAAAAGTGTTGTTGGAAGAGCAGCTAGATGCAAAAAGAGCATTGGCAGATAAAAGGAAGAAGTTAGAGGTAGAGAAGAAATGTAGAATAGAACTAAAGGAAGCAATGTAGATGGCCATGGAGGGACATGCTCGGGTGCTAGAACAGTATGCAGATCTGGAGGAGTTGTGAGAGAGAAAGTAATATCAATTTCACGAACAGATTATACATTATGTACTGTCATTAGATACATTGATGAAGAATAAAATGTAATCAAGTTTTGTTATGTTTTTGTATTAACTTTGTAACATATTGTATCAAAATATTTTATTAATAGATTTTATTTGTTGTTAATTATAATTAATGGTTTATAGTTTAAGTTTTTATTAAATTTAATATAAAATTTTAAAAATATGTAATTAAATTTAATGTAAAAAATTAAAAATGTGAAAATAATTATGGAATTAAAATAGCTAGAGATTTTTTCCCCCGCTACTTTAACTACGGAATATTCACTCGCTAATTTAGTAAGGGAATTTTTACTCACTAATTTTTCTAGGGAATATATTTACTAATTAATTTTTGTGATAAACACTTAAGATTGTGAAAAGTTGCATTGTTAATCCATTGTTATATCCACTTTAGTGACGGAAAACCCCCATTTAGCTAGGGAATTTTACATAGTTATTTGAGATTTTTTTGTAGTGTAAACATATAGACATATGGATAGATAGATAAATATATTTATGTGTATATATATATATTTATATATTGATAGATAAATTTATCAACAAATAGAAAGATAAATACATATAAGCATAGACATATAGATAGAAAGATTTATAAATAGATAGATATATAGACATATAGCAAGATATACAGATTGACATATAGACATATATATAGATAGATGGATAAATAGATATGTAGATAGATAGATAGATAAATAGAAATATATAAAGAAAGTTAGATAGCCAAATAGATACAAAGACACATAGAGAGCCAGATATATATATATATCTATATGTAAAGATATGCATATAAAAAAAATAGAAAATAGACAAATTGAAAGATAGACAACTAAATAGATAGATAGATAGATTGATTGATAGATAGACACATAGAGAAAATGACATGATATATAGAAAGATAGATAAACAAATAGACAAATAGATAGATAGACAAATAAATATATAGGTAAGTAGATCAATAGATAAGACAATAGAAAGAAAGATAAATAGAAAAATATATAATTAAACAAAAATACAAATAGATAGACAGATAGACATATGATAGATTGATTTATTGACTGATAAATAGTCAAATAGATAGATAGATAGATACAAAAATAAATATATAATAGATAGGCACATCAGTAGATATATAGATAGATATACACATAGATAGATAGATATATAGAGGAAGAAAGTTTATAACTAGATAGATAGATAGATAGGTAGATATATATATAGACAAAGAGATAGATTAAATGATATACTAATAGACTGATAGATAGAAAGATAGTTAGATAGATATATATAGAAAGATAGGCATTTAGACAAATTGACAGATTAAAAGAAAAATAACTAGATATATAGATATATAGACAAATAAATAGACAGACAGACATATAGATAGATAGACATATACATAAAAAGATAGATAGATATAAAAATAGATAGATTGACAAATTGATTGATAGATAGACAGACAGAAAGATAGTAAGATATTTCAATATATTGATAGTTAGATAGATATATTAACATAAACATATTTAGATAAAAAAACAAATAAACAGATGAACATATAAATCGATAGACAAATAGATAGACAAATAGATAGACAAATAGATAGACAAATAGATAGATAGATAGATACATTCATAGATAGATATATAGATAGATAGTAAATAGAAATATAAATAGATAGATAAATAGATAAACTATTAGACTAATAAACAACTTGATAGATAGATAGATATACATACAGATAGATAGATCGCCACAAACAAATAAATAGATAGATAGTTAGATAGATAGATAAATAGATATAAAGATAGACAGATAGATAAATTTACAAATAGATAGATAGATGTACATTTAGAGAGATTAACATATAGATAGATAGACATATAAAATGATAGTAGTATAGACAAAGAGATAGATAGAAATATAAAGAGATAGGAGGATAGATAGATATACATAAAGATATATAGATTAATAGATAGATAGATTTAACAATAGTCAGATAAATATATAATCATTGATAGATAGATAGTTAGATAGATAGATAGATATATAAGCAGATAGTTAGATAGATAGACATATAGGCAGATAGATAGATAAATAGATAGATAGCCAGATAAATAGATAAGACAAATAGACACATTAAAAATATGTAGAAAGATATATAGATATGGTGATAGATAGATAGTCAGATAGAGAGATAGACACAAAGACAAACAGATAAATAGACACATAAAATGATCGATTTAGATATAGATCAACATACAGCTATGCAGATAGGTTGACATATTTAAAAATAGATAGACATAGAGATAGGCAGATAGAATGATAGAAATATAGATATATAGATATATAGATAAATGGATAGATATTTAGATTGATAGATATAAAGATAAATAGACTAATAGACATATAGAAAGATTGATAAAAAAGAAAGATAAATAGATAGATAGCTAGATAAATATATAGACAAATAGTAGATAAATACATAGACAGATAGATAGATAGATAGATCAATAGATAGACATTTAGATTAATATATAAATAGTTAGATAGATTGATAGATAGAAATAGAATAGATAGAAAGATTAAAGATATATAAATAAATAAATAAATAGATAGATATATCAACATATAGACAGATAGACATATAGATAGTCAAATAAATAAATAGATAGATATATAGTAAAATAAACATATAAAAATTATGCACGAATAGATTGGTAGATTGACAAATATGTAGATATTTATATATATAGATAGATAGATATAAATAGATAGATAGATTGATTTATAGATAAATAGTTATATATATAGATAGATAGATATATAGATAAGTAGATAGATATATAGATAGATATATAGATAGATAGATAAATAGACATATAGATAGATAGCCATATTTAGTGATAGATAGATAGATAGATATAGAGAAAGATATATAGATAGCTAAAAAGATATACAAATAGATAGATAGACAGATAGATAGATAAATACATAGATAGAAAGATAAATTGATAGAAAGATAGGTAAATAGATAGATATATAGGCAAATAGTCGGATAGATAGATAGATAGACATACATATACATAGACAGATAGATACATAAACATATATAAAGATATACAAATTAATAGATAGGCATAAAGATAGATACATAGATAAATAGATAAATAGTTGAACAGATAGACAAATTGACCGATAGACTAAAAGGTAATTAGATAGTTTGATAGATATAAAGATAAATAGATTGATTGTTTCATATATAGACAATTATAGAGTTAGACAATTCAATAGATAGACAGATAGAAATATAAATTGATTAATAGATAGATAGATAGATATATAGAAATATATATAGATAGAAATATATACAGATAGAAAGATAAACATATAGATAGATAGACAGATAGATTGATTGATAGACAGATAGATAGAATGATAGAAAGATAGATTGACTCATAGACTTACAGAGTGATATACTATTATAAAAATAGAGAGATAGATAAATAGATAGATTAGCAGATTGATAGATTGAAAGATAGATATATAGACAAATATATAGATAGATAAGTAGACAAATAGATTAATAGACATATATATATATAGATAGATAAATAGACAAATAGATAGATATATAGATAGATAGATAGACATATAGATAGAAAGACTAATAAATAGATAGATAAACAAATAAATAGATAGATAAACATATAGACAGATAGACATATAGATATATAGATAGATGATAAATTGACAGAGTGATTGTTAGATAGATGGAGGTATACATACATACATACATACATACATATATATATATATATATACTGATTGACTGATATACTCATAGATAGAAATAAAGTTAGATAGTTAGATAAATAAACATATAGAAAAATATATAGTTAGATAATTACATAGATTAATTGATCGACAAATAAATAGACAAACAGATCGATATATAGATAAAAAGACAAAAAGAAAGATATACAGATAGTCAAATAGATAGATATATAGACAAATAGATAGATAGATATACAAATAGATTGACATACATATAGATAGATAGTTAGTTAGAAAAATAAACAAATAGATAGATAGATAGATAAATAGATAGATAGGAAGTTAAATAGTTACAGAAAATGATAGTTATACTGATAGATAGATTTTAGATATATATAGATAGATAAATAGATAAACAAATAGATAGATATATAAATATACAAATAGATATATAAATAGACAGATTAATAGATATATAGATAAATAGATAGATAGATAAATAAATAAAGATATAAATAAATAGATAGGCAAATAGACAAATAAATAAAAAGACATATAAACAAAAATTCAAATAGGTAGGTAGGTAGGTAGATAGATAGATATAAAGACTAATTTCTTGTTAAATTATTAGATAGAGAAATAGAAAATTAACTGGTGGACTGATAGATAATAAAATAGATAGATATATATATAGATAGATAAATATTTTTACAAATTGATAGATAGATATATAGATAGACTAAAAGAAACATTAGAAGATAGACAAATAGACATATAGATAGATAGAAAGATAAATAGATAAATAGATAAATAGATCGACTGATAAACATACATAAGATAGATAGATAGATAGATTCAGAAATAGACAGATATATAGATAGAAACATTGTCACATAGAGACATAAAGAGTAAGATAGATAGATAGACAGATAGATTGATTGAAAATTAGAGTGATAGACTAATAGGTAGTTAGATATTTTGATATATAGACATAAAGATAAAAGATATATATACAATTAGACATTTCACAATTAGATATATAGTTTGATACACAAATACTAAAATAGGTAGATTAAATGATATAAATAAAGATATAAAGACAAATTGCTAGTGAAATTGTTTGATAGATAATTTGAAAGATTGACTGATAGATTGATAGACAATAAAATATATAGATAGATATATAGATAGATAAAGATATTGAAAAATAGAAAGAAAAATAGACAAATATATAGATAGGTATGTATGTAGATTGTTACATAGTTAGATAAACAAATAGATATATTATACACACACACACACACACACACACACACATAGCTAGCTAGCTATATAGGTAAATAGGACTAAAAGAGAAATATTTAGATAGACATATAGATAGATAGAAAGATTGATAGACACATACACAGACAGATAGACAGATAGAGAGATAGACAAATAGATAGATAGACAGACAGATAGATAGATAGACACATAGAAAGATTGACACACAGAAAGATAGATTGTAAAATAGATAAATAGATTCATAGATAGATAGATAGATGGATAAATAAACAGATAGACAGAATGATATATAGACAAATAGATAGTAAATAATAGATAGATAGATAGAGAGATGAATAAAGACATTGATAGAATGATAGACAGGTAGATAGTTAGTTAAATAGACATATAGATTGTTAGATAGATTGAGACATTAATAAATAATATATAGATAGAGATAGAAAGATATAAAAATAGATAGATACACAAATAGAGATATAGTTATATATATAGATAGGTAGATAAATAAACACTAAGGCAGATAAATAAATATACAAATTGATTTATAGATAGATATTTAGATACATATATACATAGATAGATAGATAGATAGAGACATAATGTTATGGACAGATAGATAGAAAAATATATTGAAAGGTAGACTAATAAAGAAATACTCAGATTGATAGATAAACAAATAGACCTATAGACATTATAGATAGATATGTATTTATACATATTGATAAATAAATTGATCTATAACTATAGAGATAAATAAATATATTCATAGATTGATATACATATAGACTGATATACAGAAAGCTAGATAGACAAATAGAAAGATGTAAAAAAAGATAGATAGATATATAGATAGATTTATAGACAAATATGTAGATAGGTAGATTGATAGACAAAAATATAGAATTATAAATAGATAGGTAGATTAGCATATGGAATGATAGGAAAACAGATAGATAGATCGATAGATAGATAAAATAATAGATTGATAGATAAACTCAGACAAATAGATAGAAAATAGATAGATAGCTAGGTATATAGATATACATATAAATTGATGGACATGGAGACAAATAGAATGATATATAGATATATAAAGAGATAGATAGAAAAATAGATAGACCCATAGATAGATAGACAAATTTATAGATAGTTAAATAAGCAAATAGGTAGAAAAGTAGAAAAATTAGATATATAGTTAGATGTATATATGGATGGATTGACAAATAGATTAATAGATAAATAGCCAAATAGAATGAAAGACATATAGACATATAGGTAGATTTATTGATAGATAGTAAAATAGCTAGATATATAGATAGATAATTACATAGACAAATAGATAAATAGATAGATAGGCAAGTAAACATATATATATATATATATAGACAATTAAGTTGATATGTAGATATACAAATATATATAAAGTTAGATATATAGATAGATAAATATAAAGATAGATAGATGAATAGATAGCCAGATACACACATTGACAATAGGTAGATATTTAGATAGATAGGTTAGTAGAAAGATAGATAAATAGATAGACAAATAGATAGATAGATTGATACGCTGGTAGAATGAAAGATAGATAGATTGTTAGTTAGTTAGATAGATAAGTAGAAAGATTAGAAAAATATATAGATAGTTAAATTTTTGTATATTTAGATTTTTAGATAGAGACAAAGATAGATACTTAGATAGATAGATAGACAAATAGAAAGGTTGAAACATATTTAGTTAAATTGATACACAGATATAAAGATTGACATAAAGATAGATGAACTATTAGACAGATAGACAAATAGATAGATACATATACAAATAAATAGATAGATAGATAGACAATCAGATAGATAGATAAATAGATATATAGAAAGATAGCCACATAGATAGACAGTCTTATAGATAAATAGAATGATATAGATTGATAGTTACATAGATAGATAGATATACATATAGATAAAAACACAGACAAATAAATAGATAGATAAATAAATAGATGGATAAATAAATAGATAGATAGATATATCGATAGATAGATATATTGATAGTCATATAGATAGATTAGATGATAGACAGATAGATAGTTAGACAAATAGATAGTTACACAGATAGGAAAATGGATATATAGATAGATAGATTGATAGACATATCTATAGATTAATTAATAGGTAGACAGATTGACATATAGATATACAGATACTTAGATAGATAGATATATTCACAAATAGATTTATAGAAAGATAGACATATAGGCAGATAGATATATAGATAGATATATAAATAGATAGATAGAAAGTTAGATAAAAAAATTGAGAGACATTTAAAAGATTGATAGATAGATAGTTAGATAAACAGATAGATAGACAACTAGATAGATAGATAGATAGACTGATAGACAAATAGAATGAAAGACTTATACATAGAAATATAGATAGTTAGTTAGATATATAGATAGATAGATAGACAATTAGATAGTTAAACAAATAGATAGTTAGACGCATATATAGATAACTAAAGGATTAATTGCAGATAGATAGATAGACAAATAGACATATACACATATACACATATAGATAGAAAGAAATATAGACATATAGATTGACAAACACTTAGAAAGATAGGTAGATAGATAGATAGACAGATAGATTAGAAAAATAGATAAACCGATGTATAGATAGATAGACAGACAGAAAGATTGATAAACAGATGGACAGATAAATTGATTGAAATATAGATAGATAGATGGATGGATGGATGGATATATATATATATATATAAAGTTTTATTGATTTAATGATAAATAGATAGATAGATAGATAGACATATAGACACATAAACAAATAGACAGATAAACTAATATATAGAAAGATAAATAGATCATTAGATAGATAGATAATTATATAGTTAGCAAATAGATAGTTAGACACATAGACAGATAATAAATTGATAAATTAATAGATAGAAACATATACAAATAGTCATATAAATATATACACATATAAATAGATAGAAATATAAACTAATAGATAGTCACTTAGAAAGTTAGTTAGATTGAAAGATAGAAATATAAATAGATAGACAAATATACATTAGATAAATAGACTGACTGACTGACCGACAGATAGATTGATAGATAATTAGATAGATAGATAGATATATAGATATATAAATATATAGATATATAGATAGATAAATAGATAAAAAGATAGATAGATTGATAGACAGAGAGACTTTCAAATTGATTGACATATAGATAGATAGAAAGATATATATATATATATATATATTGATTGACTGATAAATAGTTAGATAGATAGACATATAGACACATAGACATATAGACAATTAGACAAATATATAGACTGATTGATAAATAAAAAAATAAACAGACAAATAGAAATATAGATAGTTAGACAAATATATAGATAGACAGATATAGATATTGAGAGATATATAGATAGATAGACATAAAAATAAACATATTATTAGGTAGTTAGAAAGAAAGAAAGATAGATAGTTAGTTAGTTAGGTAAAAATATACATAGATAGACTGATACACATATAGATAGATAGACCAATACATTGATAGATGAAAGGTAGATAGAAATATAAAAAGAAAGAACGATAAAAAGAAAAACGATAAAAAGAAAAATTGATATATAGATAGATAGATATATAGATTTATAGATAAATAGATTGAAAGATAGACAAATTTAAAGATAAACAGACAAAAAATAGATAGTTAGATAAATAGTTAGATTGATAGACACATAGACATAAATATATAGATAGATAAGAAGATAGGTAGATAGATAGTATGATAAAGAGATAAATAGGCTAATAGTCATATAATAGATAGTTAGATAGACAAATTGATAGATAAACTATTTGGCAGATAGACTAATATATATATAGACAAAAGTATAGATAGATAGATACATAGATATACTAATAGACTAATAGAGAGAAACATAGTTATATAGTTAGACAGAAACAGAAATAGACATTTACAAAATTAGATAAATAGAAAGATCAATAGATAGAGAGATAGATAGATACATAGCTTTATAGATTGACAGATTGATATATATATATATATATATATATATATATATATATATATATATATGTAGACAAATAGATTGATAGACAGATAAATAGATAGTCAAATTGTCTAATAGACAGATAGATAAATCGATAGATAGATATATAAGAATTAGATAGATAGACACAAAGATAAAGTGATAGATAAATAGATTGACAAAATATTCAGATCGATAGAAAGAAAAAAAAAGATATATAGATATAAAGATATATAGATCGATAGATAGATTGATAGATAAATATACAAATAGAATGAAAAAAGATAGATGGTTAGACTAATAGGTAAAAGAATTATTACAGAAAGATAGTTAGATAATTAGAAAATTAAACACTTAGATAATTGAACAGTAACATTGTAGGGCTTATTCGAAGGATCAAGACGGGGTATTTAATAATAGAGTAGATTATATATATGCATGTAGATCTTTCTTGCAGGTAACTAGGTAGATGAAAATGATATAAAGCTGGACATAGTGCCTGCTGTCTTTTAGTTTTTTTTTCTTATTATAGGTGTATGGAGTCTGTTTTTTTTAGAATGTTGTATTTTCTGGAACTCTGTGTTATTTGATATAAGTAGAAGCTGTGTTTTTATGAAAAAAAAAAACTCTTAGATAATTAGATAGATAAATATATTGATAGATTGGTAGGTAGACAGATAGACAAAGAATCAAATAGACATATACATATATTGATAGATTAACATATATATAAATAGACAGACAGATACATAGAAAGATAGATAGAGAAATAGACATATAAATAGATAGACAAAGATACACATAGATAATTAGATAGATAGATAGATAATGAGATAGATAGAGAAACAAATATATAGATAGATAGATTTATATACATATAGACTAATATATTGATTGATATATAGAGAGATAGATAGATTTATAAATAGATTGATTGATTGATTGAATCATAAATAACTAGATAGATAGGCTTATAGACACAGACAAAAAATAGAGATAGACAAATAGATAGACTGATAGAATAAAAGACAGATAGACAATTAGACAAATAAATAGTTGATAAATAGATAGATATTTTGATTGATAGATAGATAGATACATAGATAATCAAAAAGATAGTTAAAAAGTTATATAGATAGATAAATATAAAGATAAAAAGATAGGAAAATAGACAATTAGACAGATAGAAAGATACATAGATAATTAGACTGATAGATAGAGTGATAGATAGATAGACAAATAGACCATTCGATTGATAGATGATAAACAAGTAGAAAGTTATAAAGATATGCATAAATATAGATACATAGATAGATATATAGACAGACAGATAAATAAATAGATAGATAGATTTAAAGATAAATAGACATAAAATAGATAGATAGATAGATTGATTGATAGATAGAACTATCGACACATAGGGAGATAGGTAGATAAATTTATAGATAAAGAGACAAATAGACTGATAGACAAATAAAAAATAGCACAATAGATAGTTATATAGATAAACAGATTGGTAGACAGATATATACACAGATAGATAGATATATAGATAGATAGATAAAAAGATAGACTAGTAGACTAATAGACTGAAACATAGTTATATAGTTAAACAACTAGATAGTTTGACCGTTAGATAATTAGATAGATAGACAAATAAATAAATAGATAGATATATAAATTTATAGATTAATTGATTAATTGATACATATATAGATAGATAGACAAATAGACAGATAGACAAATAAACAAATATACAAATATACAGATTGACAGTTATATAACTATATAGATAGATAGGTAGAAAGATAGATAGATAGACAAAAATATAAATCAATAAATAAACATACAAATAGACAAATAGATAAAAAAATATATAGATATATATATATATAGATAAATCGATAAACAGATAGACAGATTAATAGATATATAGTTTGACAGATAGATAGATAGAGAGATAAAGATATAGACAAATATTATAAAGGCAGATAGATAGATAAATAGACAGACGAATAGACAAATAGCAAGATAGATAGATAAATAGATAGATAGATAGATATATATATATAGCATATAGATAGACAGATAAATAAGTAGATAGATAGACATATAGAGATATAGAGAGATATATAAATAGATAGAAAGATAGATAGACAGATAGAGAGATATATAGATTGAAAATTAGATAGATTGATAGATAGTTAGACATATAAGAATATAGATACATAGATATATAAAAAATAGATAAATATACATATAGAGAGATATATAGATAGACAAATTGACTGATAAACTTATAATCATTCCATATATATAAATATATATAGATTGATAGATAGATATATAGATATATAGAGAGATGGAGAGATAAACAAATAAATAGATATACATATAAATAAAAAGATATATAGATAGATAAACAGATAGACATATCGACATATAGGTAGATATACAAATAGATAGATAAACAGATAGATATATAGACATATTAGTAGAATGATAAATAAATTGATCACCAGAGAGATAAATACACAGATAGTTAATAGAAAAATACATATATAGATAGATGAAAATATAGACATATAGTCAGATAGATAGTTATACATATAGATAGATAAACATATATACAAATAGAAATCAATATAGATATATAAACAAATACACAAATAGATAGATAAACTAGATAATATATAGATGGATTGCTAGTTAGATAGGAAGATATACTATTATACGGATAGATACACATATAAATATAAATATAAATATATATATATATATATATAGACACATTGACTTATAGATTAATGATAGAAATATTGTTACATAGTTAGACAGATAGATAGATCGATAGATAAATATAAAGATAGATTGATAGATTGATTAATATATAAAAAGATAGATTGAAAGATAGATATTTAGATAGACATATAAATCGAAAGGTAGATAGACAGATAGATAGATAGATATATAACAGATAGATAGATAGATATATAAATAGATTGGAAGATAGTTAGATACATAGATAGTTAGTTAGACAGATAAAAAGATAGACTGATTGATAGATAGATAAAAACATATTTATATTGTTAGAAAAATAGATAGATAGAATGTTAATTAGTTAGATAGATAGATAGATAGACAAATAAATATATAGATAGATAGATAGATACACAGATAGATAGATAGATAGACAAATATAGAAATAGTTAGATAGATAGATAGATTGATTGATTGACAAATAAATAAATAATAGATAAGTAATCGATAGATAATAAATAGATAGACAGCAATATATATAACATATCAATAGATAAATATATAGATAGATATATAGATAGATATATAGATAGAAATATAGATAGATAGATAGATAGATAAAAAGATAGATAGATAGAGAAAAAAATAGATAGATAGATATAAAGGTAGACAAATAGACAAATAGCTACATAGAATGATAGAAAGATAAATAGATAAATTGATAGACATATAGATAGATAGACATATAGGCAAATAGATAGATAGACAAATAGAGAGATAGACATACATATATATATATACACACAAAGATAGATTGATAGATAGACAGATCGATATAAAGATAAATAGATAGAATTTTAAATAGATTGATAGATAGATAAACTTATATAACGATAGATAGTTATACAAATAGACATAGATATATAGATATTTCAATAGATAGATAGACATACTGATAAAGATATAGTCATGTAGAAAGATAGAAAGATATAAAGATTGGTAGTTAGACATATAGACATATAGAGAGATAGAGAGACAGAAATAAACAAATATATTGATAGATAGAAAAGAATATATATAGATAGACAAATAGTGAAATATACAGATAGACAGATAGACAGATGTACAGATTGGCAGATAGATAAATAAGTAGATAAACAAAAAGACTGATAGAAAGATATATAGAGAGACAAATAGATAAATTCCATAGATATATAGATAGTCAGATTGATTGATAGATAGATAGACATATTTGATAGATTTACTTATTGACAAATAGATATATAAAAAAATAGATTGATTGATACAAAAATAGATCGATTGATACAAAAATAGTCATATAAACAGAAAGACATATAGATAGAAAGATATATAGATATATTGAATGATATACGGATAAATAGATAGACAAGTAGAAAGATATACATATAGATAAAAAGATAGATAAATAAATAGACAGATATACAGATAGACAATTAGATAGATAGATAGAGATATATATATATATATATATATATAGACAAACACATATATAGATAGATAGATAGATATATAGATAGTTAATTAGTTAGACAAATAAGTTGATTAGTAAATAAGCATATAGATAGAGAGACTGATAGTCAGATTCATAGATAGATAGATATATAAATATGTATATATTTAAATAAATAGATAGACAAAAAGACAAATAGATTGGTAATTAGATAGTCATGTAGACATATAGATAAAAAGAAATATAGGTTAATATACAGATATAAAAATATACAAATAGATAGATAATAGATATATAAAATGTTAGAAATATATACAGATAGACAGATAGATAGATAAATAGATAAATGACATATAGACAAATAGATTAATGATAGATATAAAGATAGTCTTATAGATAGATATACATATAGAGAGATAGAAATAAAGACATATAGAAAGATATAAAGATAGATAGATAGATAGATAGATAATATATAGATAGATAAATAGTTAGATAGATAGATAGATAGACACATTGACACATAGATACATCGACAAATAGATAGATAGATGGATAGATAGGCAGATACATAGATATATAGATAGAAAGCAAGATAGATACATAGATAGACAGATAGATAGACAGAATGATAGATAGATAGATATATAAATAGATAGATTGATAGAAAGACAAATGGATAGATAGACAAATAGAATTATAGATAGATAGATAAAAAGAAAGATTCTAGTTACATAAACAGATAGACTAATATACTTGAACATAGATTGACATATAGACATCAAGATAGATAAATAAATAAATAGATACATAGACAGATATACATATATATAGATAGATAGATAGGTAGGTAGGTAAATAGATTGATAGATATATAGATAGACAAATATGCATATAGGAAAATAGGCATATATACATATAGATAAATAAGTAGATAGATAGACTAATAAACATGTATACATATACACAGATAGATAAATAGACAAGTAGTTAAATAAAAAGATAGATAGATAGGAAGTTAATTAGATAGTCAATTAGATAAATAGAAATATAGACATAAGATAGATAGATAGATAGACCGATAGGCAAATATCCAGATGAAAAATAGAGATATAGATAAATAGTTAGATAGATAAATAGATAGATAGGCAAATAACATATAGATTGTTAGTAGATTGATATAAAGAAAGAAAGATAGATAGATAGATAAATATATAGACATTCATATAGACTATTTGATAGTTACACAGATAGATATATAGAAAGATAAACACATATATTGTCAATTAGATATATCGATAGATAGATAGATAGATATAAAAATTAACAGATAGATAGATAGACAAATATATAGATATAGAGACATACAAATAGATAAATATATAGATAGATAAATAGCTAAACAGATAAACAGATAGAGATATAGACAGATAGATTAAAATAATGATATACAAATAGATAGATAGATATATAGATAGTAAAAAAGACAAATATATATATAGATACATAAATATATAGATTGACTAAGGGACTGAAAGATAGTTAAATAGTTAGAAAGAAAGATAGATAGAAACATAGATATATTAGATAGTTAAATAAACAGATATATAGATTTAAAGACATTTAAAAAAAGTGAGAGATAGATATATCGACATTTAAAAAATAGTAAAATAGATAGATATACATGTTGATAGACAGATAGAGAGACATATACACAAATACAAAGATAGGTACATAGACAGATAGATAGAGAGGTACTTAGTTAGATAGATAGTTATATATATGGAGAGATAGATAGAAAGAAAGGCATATAGACAAATAGCCAAATAGGCATATAAATAGATTAAAATATAGACAAATATATATGTGCACATATAGACAGATTAGAAGATAGGTAAATAAAAAGATAGATAGTAAATAAGTATACAGAAAAATAGATAGATAGAAAGATGGATAGATAGATAGATAAATATATGGACAAATAGACAGATTGACATATAGAGATATAGATAGATAAACATATATATATATATATATATATATATATATATATAAGTAGATAGATAGATATACTAAAAGATAGATATGTAGATAGATAGAAAGAGAAATAGTTAGATAATTAGATAGTTATATAGTTAGACAAATAGAGAGAGTCATATAGATAGATTTACTCATTGAGAGATTGGAAGATAGATAGTTTAATAGATAGATAAATAAATAGTTCAGAAAATATAAATATAGACATATAAAAAGATAGACAAATAGATAGATAGATATATAGACACATAGATAGCTATATAGATAGACAAATAGAAAGATAGATATAAAGGTATATAAATAAATAGATAGATAGCCAGATAGATAGATATGAATATAGATAGATAAATTGTAAGTAAGATAAATAGATATAATGATAGAAAGATAGACATACAAACAGACAGATAGATAGATACAAAGTTAAATAGATAAACATATAGTTATATGACCAAATAGACATATAGATAGATATTCAGATAGATAGATAGAAAAATAGATAGACAATTAGATAAATATACATATAGTAATATAGATAGATTTATAGAAAAATAAATAGACACAAAGATATATACATAGAGAGATAGATATTAAGATAAATAGATAGAAAGATAGATTGGTGGACAAGAAGACCAATAGACAGAACAAAAGATAGACATATAGACATATAAATAAATTGACATATAAATAGATAGGCAGATAGGTATATAGATTGCTAGTTAGATAAAGAGAAAGTAAAAAATATAGATAATTAGAGATATAGATACTCAAATTTATAAATAAGCAAATAGAATAAAGTTAGATAGACAAATTGATATATAGATCGATAAATAGATAGATAGACAAACAATTGATAGATAAATAGATAGATAGATAGATAGATAAATAGATAGATAGATAGATAGATAAATAGATAGATAAATTGTTGATAGTCAAATTTAAAAATTGACTTATAGATAGACAGATAGATAGTAGTATAAGTAGATAAGTAGATAGTTAGATAGATAGATAAATAGAATTATAGATAAAACAATAAAAAATAGATAGATAGATTAATAGATATATATATATATATATATATATATATATATACAGATAGAAAGATACATATATAGATAGCTAGATAGATAGATTCATAGAATTATAGAGAGCTAAATAGATAGATTCATATATAGATAGAAATTTAGATAAATAGATAGTTAGATAGATAGATATTCTTATAAAAAAAATATAGATATATAGATACACAATATATATAAAGATAGATGAACAATTAGACAAATAAACAGATATACATATAGACAAATAGAAAGATAGATATATAGAAAAATAGTTAGATAGACATATATTACGATAGATATATATATACAAAGATAGAAAGACTAATAGATAGATAAATAGTGTGATAGTGAGATAGATACAAAGATAGTTAGATAGATAGATCGACAAATATATAAATAAACATATAGATTTATAGATATATAGACAGTTAGACAAATAGACAGATATACAGATAGGTAGATCGGTAGATATAGAGATGGTTAGATATATAGATAGTCATATATATAGATAGTCTGACATATATATAGATAAATAGATAGATTAGAAAATAGATGGGCAGATAGATATATAGATAGGCTAATGGACAGATAGATAGATAGAGAGATAGATAGGCAGATATATATATATATATATGGGCAGAAATGTAGATAGGCAGAAAGACAAATATATAGATAGATAGATATAAAGATAAGTAGAAACATATATAGTGAGATAGACATAAACATAGATAAGCAAATAAATAGATAGACAAATATATAGATAAACAAATAGATAGATATACAGAAAAATAAATATAATGATATATAGATAGATAGATAGACAAATAGCTAGATAGTTATATAGATAGATAGATATAAAAATAGATAGATAGATAGACAGATACATAGATACATAATTAGAGAGATAGAAATATAGATAGATAGATATATATATATAGGTAAATAGATTTATAAAAATATCGATAGATAGACATATAGAAAAATAGAAAGATAGACAAAGAGATAGATAGAGAGACTTTTAGATTGATATACATATAAATAAATAGATAGATAGATAGATATAAAGATAGACATATAGATAGATATGTAGAAAGACAAATAGAAAGATAGAAACATATTTAGATAGGCATATAGGCAAATATATAGATAGACAAACTGACAGACCGATAGACAGATAGATAGATAGATAGATAAATAGATAGATTGATAGATTCACATATAGATAGATAGATATTCAGATAGGTAGGTAGGTAGATAGATAGATAGAAAAATAGATAGATAGACAGATAAATAGATAGACAAATAGAAAGACAGTTAGATGTATAGATATATAGATAGACAGATAAATAGATTGACTATTAGAATGATAAATAAATAAATTGATAGGTAGATAGACAAATAGATATATATATATATATAGGTAGATAGACAAATAATGAGATATGCACATAGAAATATAGATAAATAGACTAATGACTAATAAACTTATAGATAGAAACACAGATAGATAGTTTGACAAATACATAAATATATATGATAGACAAATACATAGATTTATAGTTTGATAGATTGACAGATAAAAAAAAGATAGATAAATAGATATGCATGTACACAAATAGGCAAATTAATAGAAAGATAGATAAATAGAGAGATAGATAGATAGTTAGACAAAGAAATAGATAGATAGACATATAGATAGATAGATTGATTGATAGAAACAAAAATAGACATATACACAAATATATTGAAAGATAGATACACATATCGATAGCCAGATTGTTAGATTGATAGATAGATAGATAAAGAGGAAGACATTTTGATAGATTGACATATTGAAATATAGACATTTAGATATATAGACAGATAGATAAATAGGCAGGTAGGCATATAGATAGATAAATAGATAGTCAAATGTATAGATAGACAGAAAAAGAAAGATATATATATCGACAGATATAAAGATAAATAGAAATATAGAGGGACAGATAGAAAAATAGATAGATAGATAGATAGAGAGCCACATAGACCAACAGATTAATAGATACATTCATAATACATAGATAGACATATAAAAATATTTACAAATAGACAAATAGACAAATAGACAGATAGAGAGATATACAGATAAATAGATATCCAAAGAGAAAGATTAATAGATAGATAGATAAAAAGAAAAATCTATAAAATATAGATAGTTAGAAAGAAAGAAAGATAGATAGATAGACATGTAGAAAGATATATAGATAAACAAAAGATAAATATACAGATAGAAAGATAAAATGATAGATAGATTGACTGATATAAGTATAGTCATATAGATAGATAAAGATATACATATATATATATACACAAAGAGACATATCGAAAGATTGATAGATATATCAAAAGATAGATTTATCGAAAGATAGATTTATAGATAGTCAAATACATAGATAAACATATATGTAGATAGGCACATAGATAGATAGATAGTTAGTAGTTAGTCATTTGGCAAATAGATAGAAAGATAGATAGATAGAGCGATAGATAGATAGACAAATAAACAAAGAGACATATAAGCAGGATGGTAGATAATCTGAAATATAGATAGATAAATAGATAGATAGTCTTATAGATAGATAGAAAGATAGACAGATAGATAGAGGTTCAAATATACATATAGTAAAATAAATAGATAGAGTGGCAGATACACAAATAGATAGATTGATAGATAGTCGAATAGAATAATAGGTAGATAGATTGTTAGACTGATAGACAGACAGATACGTAGATAGATAGATAGATATATAGACTAATATACATATCAATAAATTGACAAATAGATAGAGAGATAGACAATCATAGCGAAAAGATATAGAGATAGATATGTAAAAAGATATACATATAGATAGAAACTTAGTTAGACAGCCAGATGGACAATTAGATAGATAGAAATTTAGATAGATATATAGAGAGATAGATAGATAAGTAGACAGATAGATAGAAAGTTGACAAATATATTGACTAATAGATTGATAGATAAATAGATATATTGATTGATAGACATATAGACACATAGATAGACACTAAGATACACAAATAGATAGTCTAATAGGCAGAAAATTGATAGTTAGATAGAATTAAAGAAAGATTGATAGACCAATATATTGTAGATGATAAACATATAGAAAGGTAGATAGATAGATAGATAGAAAACATATAAATAAATAGACATATAGAGAGATAAATAGATAAATAGATTGATAGATAGATAGGTTGAAAGATAAACAGACAGAAAAAAGATAGATAGAAAGATAGTATAGTTAGAAGATAGATTGATAGATTGTTAAATAGTTAGATAGATAGACATATAGATTGATAGATAGTTAAATAGTTAGATAGATAGACAAATTGACAGATAGACAGATAGATGGATAGATAGATAGATAGATAAATACATTGATATATATATATATTGATAGATTGATAGAAACATATATAGATAGATAGACAAATAGACAAATAGACAAATAGACTAATAGAAAAATATATAGATAGACATATAGTTATACAGATAGATAGAGAGACAAATATTGATATAGATATATAGATAGACAGATAGACATATCGATAAATAAATAGTCAAATCACTAGATAGATAGATAGATAGATAGACAGATAGATAAATAGATAGATAAATATATAGATAGTCTGAGAAATAGATTGAGAGATAGACAGACAAATAGATAGATAAATAGATACATAAATAGACATATAGATAGGTAGATAGATAGAAAAATTGTGATATATATATATATATAGAAAGATTGATTGATTGATAAACTTATTGACAAATAGATAGATATACAAATAGATAGATAGATATAGAGAAAAACTAATAGATAGATAGACAGAAAGATAGATAAACAGATAGATTAATAGATAGATAGATAGACAGACATGTTGAAAATAATCTCGTTCTGATGTTGTAAAGAAGATGTGAGACTATATAAAAGAAAATAATCTACAGCTATGCCAACATTTATCATCTTCATCTCCCCCCGATGAGAATCTGTGGTGCTATTCTTCAATTTCAATTATTTATTAAATGATCCATCAGATAGGTGGAGAATAATATGTGATGATATGTTGAAAGAACTGCTCCAACACAATTCTTTCACTAGATTTGCAGTCTCAAAGCTTTTATCTCCTCACTTCTTGAAGAATGAATAGTGAGTAACTTGTGGGCACATGATTTTTGCCTATGTGTAGCTAACAGGAGGAGATTTTTTTGGTGGCATCATTGTTCTTAATTCTAGTTTTGTTCTTTGTTTGGTTGACTAACCTAACCATGATTCTTTGTAGGACATCTGATGTGCAAACATGGTATCAATTTTCGAAGATGACAACTTCAAGTGTCACATGTTCATATAGGTTTTGGTTTTTGATTTTGATTTTATTTTTGAATTTGATTTTGAATTTGATTTTGTTTTTGTTTTTTGAAATGTTTCTGCTATGAAATGAGAGATTTTGTATTTGTGTTGATACTATTTGAGCATTAAAATTGATGTAGTTTGAGCCTGCACTAAGATGAGGAGAGCCAGATGTGACTAGAAGAAAGCTAGATTACTTCCTTTAGTGCGAGCCAACACAAATTGATGCAGCCAAAAAATCTATCAACCAAAATATAACCCACACACTAAATCATTTTTTATTATTTTTTTTTTAATTTTTCAGCACTATATTTATTTTGCACACTACAATAACACACTACATGCATTCACTGCCCACACTATTTCACAAAGCATGCCACACTATATTCATATAACTACCCACTAGCTTTCCACACATGCATCCATTATGCACACTGCCACATGGCACATGCCACACTGCCACATGCCACACTGCCACATGCCACACTGCCACATGGCACATGCCACACTGCCACCTTATTTGTGTCACACTACATACACATTAATACTGTTGCACACATGCACGTGGTGCATTCCATACTACCACAAGTGCATAGCAGACTTCCACGTAGTGCATGCCATACTACCACATGATGTGTCACCCTATTATTGCCTGCTAGACTACCATATGATGTGTTACTCTATTATTGCATGCCAGACTGCCACATGATGTGTCACCCTATTATTTCATGCTAGACTGGCACTTGATGTGTCAACCTATTATTGCATGCCAGATGGGTTGTGTTGTGATGCAATTATTAGTGTCTACTTTTCTTGATTATTAGTGCCTAGTTTTCTTACAGATGGATATCATTGGGTTGTGTTGTGATGCGATGTGAATTACACTTTTAGGGATGAAAAAATTTTTCAAATATTTAGCAAGCTAGATGTTTGTACATTTTCTCTTAATATTTATGATGAGAAAAATACTCTAAGCATTGTAACTGATTCCTCTACTCATTGTACACATGTTGCTACTATTGCTGCTACTTTCCATCCATAGGTACCACACTTGTCTGCTACTGTTGGTTTATTCCTTCTTAGTGGTTTTATATTTTCATCTCTCACTTCAAAGCTATTGCTCAATTGAGTTTCACCTGGGGCACAAATAGTATCATGCAAGATTGGAGACTCATGCTTGGGGTCAATGGAAACAAGGATAACTTGAAATGGGCCCTGATAGCTACAATGGAGTTCGAGTAAATTTTATTAGTCATTTATATTTACTCTAGAGAATGACATTCACATTTTGAAAACACTTACTTTTATGTAGCCTAAATGTGATCTCATGAATATGAGCTTTGGTGAGCCCACTTTACATCTAAATTGATGTTGGTTTCTTGATCTTGTTAATGAAGTATGAGCTATAGCTATTAATAATTGATTCACATGTTGTTCTACATTCGGTGTATCTAAAACTATTTTTGTTTGCCCTAAATTATGAGTATGTGGTGAGCAAGCACCATGTATCCCCTGCCATGGCTGCTGATGCACATTGTGTTGTTTAGCCACATTCCGAAGGATTGGATGCATGCTAGATTAATTTTCATCGATATTGAACCTTGATGAAAGTTCCACTTTTTCTTGTGTGAATTTTCTTGCTTTTAAAAAATTACAATGATTAATTGGAGAACTTTGTTTTGGGTATGTACAGTTATGGCCCATCATCCCTTGTTTTCTTTTGCAACATTCTTGTTCTATCTCTTCATCATTTGGTTTGTCCTAGGGCACATGAATACTTGCAAGTTTCACGGAGCTGACCATCAGTTTTGTATGAAATAAAGATAAACCAATGTGGGAAATCAGGTTAGTGCCATCATTTACTTGTTAATTACCATGTGAAAGTGATCTATTTTTGTGAAAAAGGAGATTGAAAACAACTTTTAATCTACATAAACCAATTCCTTCTTATTTGCAATATGCTCACCATTCTCATATACCATGGAACAAGGAAATTGGTGATGATTTGTGATCAAGTAAATATGATTAGGGTAGGTATGACCAAATTTAATAATTGAAATGGTTAAATATATTATACTACTATCCTTGGGTTTGTTTTTGGACAAATGGGCTGGGCAACCTATAATGCAATTTTTAGCCACTAGGTCAACTTCAACTACAATAGTCTAGGTAGCTGTCTTATTTTCTACATGGATTGGGTCAGAACCAGTTAAACCGAGAAAATCAACTGAATCATCATCTCGCCTAAGGGATGCCGCATAACCTGATTGTAAAATCTTGTAAAATAGCACTGGTTTTTAGTAGCTTTCAAATTTACTTGTATTGAATGTTGTGTAAATTGTAATGTAGTTTCGAATAACCAATAGAAATATCCAGAGGACTCTTGATAGATATTTATATTGATAGGTAGATAGATATAAAGACAGACATACAGACAAATAGATAGATAAACAGATAAATACATAGATTGATAGATAGAATGATAGACAGATGGATATACAGATAAATATATAGATAGATATATAGATAGACATATTGATAGATAGATTGATAGAAATATAGATAAATAGATAGATAGGCAGATAGATAGATATAGATAGAGAGAGAGAGAGAGAGAGAGAGAGAGATAAACAGATAGATAGACAGACTAACAAATAGATATATAAATATAGATATATAGACAGATAAATAGACATATAGATAAATAGTAAGATAGATAGATATATAGATAGATAAATAGAGATATAGAGAGAGATAGATAGATAGATAGATATACATATATATAGATAGCCATATAGATAGATAGCTAAAATAGATAGATATATATACA
Organism: Sapria himalayana; assembly: GCA_029783825.1. NCBI lineage: Eukaryota > Viridiplantae > Streptophyta > Magnoliopsida > Malpighiales > Rafflesiaceae > Sapria > Sapria himalayana. Next base: position 83,419 of record JAREIK010005072.1, read on the forward strand.
GACATATAGACAGACAGATAGATAGACAAACAGATAGACAGAGAGAAAAAAAGATAAACTGATAAATAGATAGATATATAGAAAGATTATTAAATAGATTGAAAGATAGATAAACATAAATTTAGAGAGATAAAATAATTGAATGATAGATAGATTGATAGATAGATAAATAGACAGATTGATAGATAGATAGATAGATAGATATAAAGATAAATAAATAGATAGATAGACAGATAGAAAAACATATAGAAAGAAAGATAGATAGATAGATAAACAAATAGATAGAAAGATAGATAGACATAAATAAATATAGATAGATACATAGATTGATAGACAGATTAATTGACAAATATATAGACAGACAAACAGATAGATAGATAGAAAGTTAGATAGATAGATAAAAAGATAGAAAGATAGATGGATAGATAGATAAACAGTTAGATAAATAAATAGATAGACACTTAGATAGATTGATAGACAAAATGATAGATTAATAGATAGATAAATAGACAAATAGATAAATAGATAGGCAGATAGATTCATATATAGATAGATAGATAGATAGAGAGACAAACTTAGAGATATATAGATAGATAAATATATAGTTAGATAGACAGATAGATAGACATATAAAGAAATTGATAAATAGACATAGAGATAGATATATAGATAGATAGACAGATAGATAAACATATAGAGTAATTGATAAATAGACATAAAGATAGATAGATAGATAGATAGATAGACAGATAGATAGAAAGATAAATAGACACATAGATAGACACAAAGATAGATATATAGATAGATAAAAAGATAAATAGATAGATAGACAGATAGATAAATAGATAGATTGATAAATAGATAGATAGATGGATAGATAGATAGTAAGACAGATAGATAGATAGTTAGACATAAAGATAGACAGACAGACAGATAGAAAGAAAGATAAATAGATAGAAATAGTGATAAAAGGATAAATAGATTTATTGATAGAAAGATAGATAGATAGACAGACATACAAACATATAGATAAAATGATTGATTGATAGAAAGATTGAAAGATAAAGAAATCGATAGATAGATATATGAATAGATAGATTGAAAGACAGACAGACAGACAAATAGACAAATAGATAAAAAGATTGATTGATTGATAGATTGATAGACAAATTAATAGACAAATTCATAGATAGATTGATAGATAGATTTATAGACAAAAATATATATAAATTGATAAACTAATAGAAACATATATAGATAGATAGATAAATAGATAAATAGACAGATTAATAAATAGATAGATAAATAGATTGATAGATAACTAGATAGACACATAGATTGAGAGATTATATGACAAGAGATAATTAGATCAAAAAATAGATAGACATATAGACAGATAGATAGACAGGTAGATAGACTGATAGATAGTTAGATGGATAGATTGAGAGCTAAATATACAAAAAATTAGATAGATAGATATAAAGAAGGAAAGATAGATAGATAGATCGATAGATAAATATATAGATAAATATACAGATAGATAGACAGATAGATAGTCACACAGATTGATTGACATAATGATAGATAGATTGATAAACATATAGATATATGATAGATAAACATTTATGTAGACTTATAGATTGACAGATAGATAGATAGAAAGAAAGATAGACATATTGATAGATTTATAGATATATATATATAGGTAGATAGATAGACAGATAATTAAATAAATAAATATAGAAATAGATAGATAGATACATAGAAAGATAGAAAAATAGACAGACAGATAGACAGATCGATAGATATATAGATAGAGATATAGATAAATAAATATATAGGTAGATAGATAGATAGATAGATAGATTGATAAATAGATCAATAGACACATATATAGATTAGTAGACATATTCATAGATAGATAATCAGATAGATTGATTGATTAGTAGACAGAAAGATAGTCAGATAGATAGTCAAATAGATTGATAGATAAAAAGATAGTTAGACTTATAGCAAGAAACATAGATATATATATATATATATAGAATGAATGATTGATTGATTGATAGACAAATTCATTGACGAATTCATAGATAGATTGATAGTAAGAATTATAGACAGAAATATAGATTGATTAAAAAATGTTTAGATACACATATAGATAGATAGATAGATATATAGAGTGATAAATAGATAGATAGACAGATTGATAAACAACTAGATAGTCAAATAGATCGAAAGATTATAAGATAAGAGATAGATAGATAGACTAATAGATAGACACATAGATAGACAAATAGATAGATAGATAAATATAAAAATAGTTAGAGAGATAGAAAAAAAAGTGAAGATGATAGATAGATAGATAGACAAATAGATAGGTAAACATATAGATAGATAGCAGTTACAAAAATATATACACAATTTGATTGAAGATTAATAGAAAGATTGATATATATACATACATAGATAGATAGATAGACAGATAAATAGAAAGATAAATAGATAGATTTATAGATAGATAGATAGATATATAAATAGATAGACTTATAGATATAGATATTGATAGATAGATAGTAGATAGATAGTTAGATAAATTGATTGATAGATAGATGAATAGATAGATTGATAAATAGAAAGACCGACAGAAAGATATATAGATAGATAGATAGAATGATTGATTTATATACAGAATGATAGAAACATTGATAGAAAAATGTATGGATTAGTTGATAGACAGATTGATAAACAAATAGATAGACAGATATAAAACACAAAAAGATAGGCATTTAGATAGACAAATTGAAAGTCATATTGATAGAAAAATAGATAGACAAATAGATCGAAAGATTATTAGATAGATATATAGATAGATCGATAGATAGACAGATAGATAGATAGACAAATAGATAGACAAATAGATAGACTAATAGTTAGACTGATAGATACATATATATAAAATTGTAATATATTTAGATAGAAAAATAGATAGATTGATAAATAGTTAAATAGATAGATAAACAAATAGATAGATAGACAAATAAAAAGATATAAAGATATATAGAAAAATTGATTATTTTATAGATAGAATTATAGAAAGATAGATAGATAGATGATAGATAGACATTTAAATAGACTTATAGATAGATAGATTGATTGATTGACAGATTAAAAGTCATATTGATAGACAAATATATAGATATTAAATAAATAGATAATTAGAATGATAAATAAATAAATAAACAGATAGATAGATAGATATATAGAAAGAAAGATAGATAGATAGGAAGATAGAAAGGTAGATAGATAGACAAATAGATAGTCAAACAGATAGACACACAGACAAACAAATAGAAAGAAAGGCATACCAACAAATATACAGACAAATAAATAGATAAATAGATAGTATATAGGCAAATATATAGACAGTTTGATAGATAGATTTTAAGACAGGTTCATATATTGATTTATATATAGATTAATAGATAGATTTATAGATAAACTGATAGATAGACAACAAATGAATAAACAGACAGACACATAGATAGATAGATAGATAGATAGATAGACAGATATAGAGATAGATAGATAGATTGAATGATAGATAGATAGATTGATTGATTGATAGAGAGATAGATATAATTATATATACATAGAATGATAGACACATAAATAGAAAGATAGAATGGCAAATTGATAGATAGATTGATAGATAGAATGTTAAACATATAGACTGATTAATTGATTGATAGATAGATAATTAAATAGTTAGACATATAAATATATAGATAGATAGATAGATAGCTAGATAAACAGATAGATCTATAGATTATTACATAGATAGACATATAGATAGATAGATAGATAAATAAATAAATAGAAAGATAGACAGATAAATTGATAGAAAGATAGTTTGACAGAAAGATAGATTGACATATTAATACACAGATAGATAGTTAGATAGATAGACAGATAGATAGATAGATATACAGATATACAGATAGATAGATAGATAAATAGATAGAAAAATATACAGATAGTTAGACAGATAGATAGACAATTGGGTTGTCATATTGATAGATAAATCAATAGGCAAATAGTTCGACAAATAGATAGATAGATAAATAGACATGGTGATAGACAGGTAGATAAATACATAGATAGACAAATAGATAGACATGCAGACAAATAGATACATAGATAGATAGATAGACATATAGATAGAAAAATAGAAAGAAAAAAATTTAAATAGATAGTTAGATATAAAAGTTGTTAGATAGATAGTTAGACATATAGATAGATAGATAAACATATAGATAGACATTTATTGACCGATTAATTGATTGATTGATAGATAGTTATATAGAAGGATAGAAAGAAAGATATACAAATAAATTGACTAATAGATAGCTAAATAGATAGGTAGATAGTTAGAAAGATAGACAAATAAATACATAGATAGCTAGATAGATTGATAACTAGATAGTTAGACCTATATATCAATAGATAGATAGATAGATAGACATATAGATAGGTAGATAGATAGCAGATAGATAGGTAGATAGATAGACAGACTGATATATATGTAAATAGATAGATAGATAGATTGTTAGAGTGATTGATAGATAGATTTATACACAGAATGATAGTTAGATTGATAGATAGTTTAATAGACATATTAATAGAAAGATTGATAGACAAATTGATAGACATATAGATAGAGAAATTGTTAGAAAAATAGACAGATGGATATACAACTAAATAAATAAATAAATATATAGATAGATAGACAGGTAGACAGATAGATACATAGATAGACAGATAGATATATAGATAAATTGATTGATTGATTCATTGATAGATAGATAAATTGATATATAGATAGACAGATAGATAGAAAAATAGATAGATATAAAGATAGATTAATATTTAAATAGATAGATAGATGGAGATATGGACATATAAATAGATAGATATATAGATAAATAGATATGTAGACAAAAAGATCGATAGGTATAGATATGCAGATAGTTAGAAAAATAGATAGAGAGATAGATAAATAGAGAGATAGATAGATATATAGATAGAAAGACAGATAGACAGATAGACAAAATGATAGATAGATCGGTCGATAAATAGATAGATATATAGAAAGATAGAGAGATAGAGACATAAATAGATTGATAGATAGATAGATAGATAAAGATATAGATAGATATACAAATAAATAGACAGATTAATAGATAAATTGTTAGATTGATTGATAGATATATTGATAGAGAGATTGATAGACAGATTGATAGATTGATTAATCGACAAATCGATAGACAAATAGTTAGATAGATTTAAAGATTATTAGACAGATAGATATATAGATAGATAAATAAACATATAGATAGAAAAATAGATAGACAAAAAGATATATAGATAGATAAATAGACAGATAGAAAGATAGACAAATAGATTGAATGATAGATAGATAGATATATATATATATACAAATAATTAGATTGATAATTTAATAGATAGATACATAGAAATATATATTTATATATATATATATATGTTCATTCTTCTTGAAACGCTCTCAACTTGTTAGAGAGAGAAATAGTTTCCTATAGAGATAAACCTGCAATTGGGTAGAAGAAGAAGCAAGTTTTGAGATAATTGCAATGGAATTGGATTACTTAGTTAATAAGAAGTCCTTTTCTGATTTTATTAGAAAAACCGCGCCCCTATCGCGAGCTACTAGCAATTTCAAGAAAAAAATATCAAGGAACCTTCGATATATTTCCCGGTCGAGAAAATTCATAAGTTCTCTGCAACTTACACACACACGCTTGTGGGAAAATTTTTGCATGGAAGGCCGCGTATTTATGATATTAGGGCATTCTTCGAATCATTGAAACTCAAAACCTTGATTAAAATTGGATTGATTGATGAGAAGCATGTGTTATTACAACTCCATTCCGAAGAGAATTTCCATCGCTTATGGTTGAAAGGAGTCTGGTATATCATGGGATACCCCATGAGAACCTTTAAATAGACTCCAGAATTTAACACAAAGGAGGAGTCGTCGTTGGCTCCGGTATGGATTCTATTACCTATGCTACCGATTCATTATTTTGATAAATTGGCATTATATCGTATTGCGTGTGTTTTGGGCTCTCCTCTTCTTCTTGATGGTGCTACAGCAACACTCTCTAGACCGAGTGTTACAAGAATCTGTGTAGAGGTGGACTTACAAAAATCTCTTCCTCATCGTATCTGGATTGGAAACACAAAAGGAGGTGGGTTTTGGCAAACTATTGTTCCAGAATACTTCCCTCCTTTTTGTGCATGATGTAGAATGATGGGTCATGCTATAGAGGTATGTTTGGTTAACAAAAAAAGAAACAAAAATAAACAGAATCTAGAAGAGAAGAAAAGAGCATTTGAAAGTAAAGGAGAAATGGTTAAATATCAAAAAAAAAACCTCAACCCATTGTCCAAACAGATATACAAAATAAAGAAGTTGAAGATCAAAAATTAATTGAATATAATAGGCAGTATAGTGAAGAGGAAAGAACAGAATCCATATAAAATGCTAAAAGGAAAGAAATTATGAAAAAAATCTCAGAGCTAAATAGGAGAACCAGAAATCAAATGAAAAATAAGAAACAAAAAAATAATAGCCGGGCAGTGCTGGTTGAAGAAGATTCAGATGAGGAATCAGAAATAAAAAACTTGACTTCCCTCTATATGGATGGGGAAGACAATGAGCAGAAAATTAGAATCAATAACGATGACATTAATATAGAAAAACTCAAGCTAAAACAAAAAATGGGAAATAGAGATTGGGCAATTGAAGAACTAAAAATAATGGCCATTCAATTGTGTAGGGTTTGGAAGGATGAGAAGGAACAAGAACTAAACTCAATAAGAATACCTAGAAGCATGAAAAAAAAGCATTTGAATAAGGTATACGAAACTAAATGCACCACTAGAGCACATGCTAAATCCATAAGAAATGTATAAGTACATCTATTGGAATATTAGGGCAATAGCAAACCCCACCCCCCCCCCCCCCCCTCAAGAAATAGATTAAAAAAACTAATATATATGCATAAAATTAATCTAATTGCGATAGCTGAACCTATGGTGGATAAAGCTCATCTAAATTATTATAGAAATTTATTAGGATTTGAAAATGAGTATGCTAATAATAATGGAAAAATTTGGATCTTATGGAAAGATAACTTACATATAAAAATATTAAAAGAAACTAATTAATTAATAAACTTTAGCTTAAGTCAAGATGAAAATGAAATAATAACAATAATTTATGCAAAGAATAAAAGAGAAGAGAGAAAAGAATTATGGGAGGAAATGAATAAAATTTTGATGGAAAAAAAGCCTTGGATTATCGGGGGAGATTTTAATATAGTTAGAAGCATTAAGAAAAGAATGGTGGTAGGACACCTAATAAAGGAGGGATGTCTCACTTTAATGATATAATAAATAAAATAAATTTAATAGAAGCTAAATTTTTAGGCTCACAGTTTACATGGTGTAACAACTGGAGGAAAAAAGGCATAATGTAGGCTAGACTGGATAGAGTTTTATTTAATTTTAAATGGCTAGATCAAGTTGGCTCTACAGAAGTGAAGCACTTAAACAGAACCTGCTCTGATCACAGCCCATTATTAATCATGATTAAAAAATCTACTCATATAAAAGGTTCCTTTAGATTCCAGAATTCTTGGTGTTTACACCATGATTATTTAAAGATGGTGAAACAGTCTTGGAATAAAGAAACATTAGGAAATCCTATTCAAATATTAAATAATAAGTTGAGTAGATTAAAAGTTGAATTAAAAAAGTGGAATAAGGTTACTTTTGGAAATATAATAAAAAATATAAGAGATGCAGAGGAACTAGTATTAAAAAGAGAAATAGAATTTGAAAAAACTCAAAATATAGATAATAGAAGTGCTCTTAGCAAAGCACAAGCAGAATTAAATCTAAAAATATTAATGGAAGAGGTTTTTTGGAAACAAAAATCTAAAATTAAATGGCTTAAAGAAGGGATTAAAAATACAAAGTTTTTTTAAAAAATAGCTAAGTTAAAATATCAGAAACATAGAATTAGAGGTATTAAAGATAATAGGGAAGAATGGCTTGAAAAAGATTCAGATATTCAAAACTATTTCACAAAATTTTTTGAAAACCAATTAAGTGGAACAAGAGAACTTAAAAGAAATTCACTTTTAAAAAACATAGAAAATAAAATCACCATAGAAGATAATAACATGCTTACTAAGCATCCAGAAGAAGAAATCAAAACAACGATATATAGTATGAACAAAGATAGTGCAGGTGGACCGGATGGATGGAACAACTATTTTTTCCAAGCCTGTTGGGATATAATAAACAAGGATATAGAAAAAGCACTTAATAGTATATTTTGTGGGGCTGAATTTGGAAAAAAATGGGGAAGTTTTCATATTATTCTTATACCTAAAATAGAGAATCCACATAAAGGAGAAGATTTTAGACCAATAAGCCTATGCAACACTATTTACAAAAGTGTTTCTAAAATTTTACAAAATAGATTAAATTCAATTTTACCTAAAATTATTTCTGAAGAACAAACCGATTTTATGAAAAATAGATTAATAATGGAAAATATATGCTTGGCTAAAGAGATTAGTAGAGAAATAGGATCCAAATCAAGAGGGAAAAATGTTATTATAAAATTGGATCTATCCAAGGCCTTTGATAGAGTAGAATGGAGCATTTTCTGTTCTATCATGAGAAAGATGGGTTTCTCTTAAACATGGATAGATTTGATTTATAGATGTATTTCTAATACATGGGCTAGAATTATCACAAATGGAAAGGTAGGAAAAGAAATAATTCCAGTTAGAAAATCGAAAAAAAGAGGGCAAACTTTTTATGGGGAAAAAAAATTATCTAACTTTTTATGGGGAAAAAAGAGGGCAAATATAAATTACATTCAATTTGTATATATTAAGAAAAAAATTATCTAACATTCAATTTGTATTATTAAGAAAATCAAAAAAGAATTAGCTAACTTTTTATGGGGAAAAAAAGAGGGCAAATATAAATTACATTGGAAAAATGGAGAGACTTATGCTACCCAGTTCAAGAAGCTGGATTGGGTTTTGTTAATCTTATGGATTTAGCAAAAGCATGTGCAAGCAAGAGATGGTGGAGGTTGAAAGAAAATAACAGTATATGGTCAAAATTTATGAGGGCAAAATATTGTATTAAGGATGATATCAATAAAGTAAATAATAAAAATAAGTGTTCACAGATATGGATACAAATGCTTAAGCAAAAAGAATTAGTTGATAGATTTTCTACATTTACTAAAAAAGTATGGAAATGGAATTTAAGCTCTGACGGAGCATTCTCACTAAAAACGGTCAAAAATGAATTAAGAAATAAGTTAAAAGAACATAAACTATTCAAATGGGCTTGGAATAATGATAATCCACAAAAAATTAAAACTTTTATGTGGAAAGTTTTATCTAATATTATCCCAATTGACAATAATTTAAAGAAAAAAGGTATTAAACTCGTATCTATATGCGAGTGTTGCTTAAATGAAATTGAAACATTGGATCATCTCCTTTCACACGGGAGATTAGCAGCGGAGCTATGGAAAAGACTAGGTTTAGAAATGAATTTGAAATATGAACTTCATAACTTGAAACGTAGGCTTCAGAAATGGATTAACCTAAAAGTTTCTAGTCTAGTGCAGAAATGGATTAAAATTAATGTTCCATTATTAGTTATCTGGTGCATTTGGAAGGCTAGAAATAAAAGTAGATTCGAAGGTCATAAGATGATAATAGAAGATATCTGGAAAGATATTAAAGAAGAAACAAGTAAAATTTCAGAATTGTACCCTATAAATAGTCAAGGCTCGAAGAGGGATAAAGAAACTTTAATTTTTTGGAATCTAAATGAACATCAACCTAAACATTTTAAAGTAATATGTATAAAATGGGAAAACCACCTCAAGGTAGGATAGCTCTAAACAAAGTTGATAGTTTCGATAGAGATATGGGCGAAGCAGGAGGTGGAGGAGTTATTAGAGACTCAAAAGGATGGCTAATATTAGCCTTCAGTAGAAAGATGGAAGCATCCTCGGCCGTTCATGCTGAGATATTAGCTTTAAGAAAGGGTATTAAGTTATGTAGAAAACTAGAAATTAAAAATATAGATATTCAAATAGATTCAAAATTGTAGTTAATTTAATCAAAAAGTAGACTATGATGTGGAAATATGAAGATGACATAGAAGATATTTTAAATGATATAAAATTGTTAAACTTTTCTATAAAGCACATTCTCAGAGAGGCGAATGCATTAGCAAATATTTTAGCTAAAGAAGGAAAAAAGAAAGGTGATCAGGATTATAATGAAAAGAATTTACCAAAAAAATTTATTGTAATATTAAAACTTGATAGTAAAGAGTTTCCTTATATTAGAAAAAATTAAAATATTAATTAGAACTTTCCATTCAAATAGGAAAATAAGCCCGTATAAGAGATCACCCTGGTCCTGAGGGGCGATCGAGATAAGGTAAGTGGCTTTTGTTTTTCTGTTTGTTTTTTTCTGCTTTTCTATTGTTTTCTATAGGTAGAAAGAAGGAAGAAATTGAAATTAATTGAAATAACATCAGGGGACTAGTTTGGGAAAAGATAATGGTTTTATAGATATGTAGTATGCTCTACAGGTACATATTATTCTGCTTGTCCATAGTTTGATGGACTATTCTGATTAGAAGGCTAGATATGTTTAAATGGTATTGTTAGTAGTGGGTATTATATATGTTGGAAGTCTGTGCTATCTTTCTGGAGTTCTGTGTTATTAAGTGTGTGTTACGGGTAGTTGCTGGAAGTCTGTTTCTGTTGTATATAGGAAGTCTATATTAAATAGGTCCAATCTGTATAAGTTAAAGAGGATAGTGAAGGAATGAAAAGCAAAAAAATGGAAGAAAGCAGAACATTTCAAATAAATCAGAACTGCAATGGAGCTGTACCTGATGCTTCAAGTCATATTGATAATTGATCCGAACAGGGAAGGGGGGATACAAGTCAAATTGATAATTGATTTAAGTCTGATGCAATCTGTATAATAGATCTGATCTTGTGTAGGAAAAAAGTGCAGTGGAAGGAGTTAGCTAAAAATGCTGGAGGGATAATCACATTCAGATTTAAAGAGATAAGAAACTATTGAAGCACCGAAATATAGAAAGAAGAAAAATAAAGCTTATTATACTCATCGAAAGATCGTTAAAGCAAGACAAGGGATAAGCTATAATTATAAGGATAGTCATTAACTTTCAGAAGGAATTTCTTCTTGGACAAAAAGGTAAAGATAGGGGTCATAGATTAGCATAGCCATAGCACAAATAAAATTACTTTTTATTAGATTGGTCAAATGTATTTTATTTTATTTGAAGAATGGGTGTAAAAGGGCTAAGGGTAGATGATAGTTTGTATTAACGGTATTCCTCCGCCAAAAGAGAGGGTTATTATTAATAAAATAATATTTTAAATAAATATATATATATATATTAACAAATAGATAGATAGATAAGTAGATATAAAGGTAGACAAACAAATAAATAGATAGATAGACAAATAGATTGACATACAAACAAATACATAGATAGATAGATACACACATAGTTTGACAAATAGTTCGAAAGAAAGAAAGAAAGAAAGATAGATAGATAGATAGATAGAGAGACAGATAGATAGACAGACATAAAGATAGATAGATATATAGACAGCTACTAAAAAGATAGCTAGACATATAGATAGATGAATAGATAGACATATTAATAGATAGATCGATAGATAGATAGTTAGATAGGTATATAAATAGATATAACAGATAGATAGACAAAAGATAGATTGATAGATAAATAAATAGTTATATAGATAGACAAATAGATAGACGGATAGTTAAATGGATAGATAGATAGATAGAAAGATGGATAAATAGATAGATAGGCATATAGAAAGATGGATAAATAGATATATAGATAGATAGATAGATAGATGGAAACATAAATGGATAGATAGATGGATAAATTAATGGATAGATACACAGATAGATAAATTAATAGATAGATAGATGGATAGATAAATGGAAAAATTGATGAATAGATTGGTCATATAGATATAAGTATAGACAGATGTATATATAGATGGATAGATAGACAGATGGATAGACATATAGATAGACGAATATATAGACGAATAGATAGATTGAAAGATAGATAGATGAATTGAGAGATGGAAAGATAGATGGATAAATATATTCATAGTTAGACAAATATATAGGAGACATAGATGGATAGATAGATGGATAGAAGATGGATAATTATATGGATAGATAGATTGATAAATAGACAGATAGATTGACGGATAGATAGATAGATACAAAGACATATAAATAGGTAGATAAATAGATAGATAAGTAGATAGACTGATAGATATATAGATAGATTGACAGATAGATAGACTAACAGACAGAAAGATAGATAGATAAATTTATAGATAAAAAAAATTTTGACAGAAAGATATACAAAGAAATAGATAGCTAGAAAATAGAGCGATAGATTTAAAACCATATAGATTGACATATAGATTTACATATAGATGGATAGAATAATAGATAGCTAGACAGATAGATAGACAACCATATAGATTGAAATATCGATGGATTGATAGATAGATAGATAGACAAATAGATAGATAGATATATATATATATATATAATAGAAAAAAAATAGATAAATAGATATATAGATAGAAAGATAGTTAGATAGATAGATCGACGAATAAATAAATAGATTTATGGATAGATCGATTCATAGATAGTTAGACAAATTGACAAATTGATAGATAGATAGATAGACACATAGATAAATAGAATGATAGACATATAGATAGACTGATTGATAGAGAGATATATAGATTGACAGATATGTAGATACTTAGATTGATAGAAAGATAAAAGATAGATAGATGGATGGATAGTTATATGGATAAATAGATGGATAGTATAAAAATAGATAGATACAGATATAGATAGATAGAGAGATAGACAATCGCATATATAGATAGATAGATAGATAGGTAGATAAATAGACAAATAGAATGAAAGATATATAGTTAGATTTATAGACATATTGATAATTAGACTAATAGATAGGTTATTAGTTAGAATGATAGATAGATTGATAGACAGATTAATAGATAGATAGATTGAAAGGTAGATAGATAGATAAATTGATAGAAAGATAGATAGATAGCTTGACAGAAATATAGACAAATTAATATACAAACAAATAGATCGATAGAAAGAAAGATGGCTAGATAGATAGAGAGAAAGATAGACAAATAGATAGACAAATAGATAAATATATATGTAGATTTATATATAGATAGATATACAAATAAATAGATAGTTTTATATACATAATGATATACATTTAGATATATAAATAGATAAATATATAGATAGAAACAAAGATAGATAGATAAGTAAATAGTTACATAAATAAAAAGTGATACATAAATAGATATATAGACAGATATATAGATAGATAGTTAGTTAGTTAGAATGAAAGATATACATATAGTTTGACCGATAAATAGATTGATAGATAGATAGACTGATAAATAAACAAATAGAAGATGGATAAATAGATTGAAAGATTGATGAATAGTTAGACATATAGATAGATATATATATAGATGGATAGATATATTCAGATAGAAAGATTGATAATTAAATTGATAGATAGATTAATAGACAAATTTATTACCAAATTGACACCATATTAATAGACTTATTTTATACTAAATTTATATACAGATAGATAGGATTGATTGATAGTTTGATTAATAGACATATTGATAGACTAATTTATAGATAGATTGATAAACAGATTAATGACATATTTAGATATAATTGATAGATTGATCATAGATATATTTATAGACATATACATAGATAGATAGATACATAATAAATAGAAAGAAAGATACACAGATAGGTAAACAGACAGACACATATAGAAAGATAGATGGACATATAGATATATAGATAGATTTTTAGTTAGTTAGAAGATAGATAGATATATAAATATATTATAGATTGAAGAAGAAGATATATAGATATATAAATATTTAGATAGATAGATTTATAGACACATAGATATTAGATTGAAGGATAGATGAATAGATAGATAGATAGAGCAGATAAATGTTGGACATATAGATAGACAGATAGATAAATAAATAAATAGACATATAAATAGGCAGTTAGATAAAATTATAGATAGACAGAATACTAGACAGCTTGATATACAAATTATATACAAATTGATAATTAGATTGATAGATAAATAGAAAAATTGATAACATAAAAATAGGTAGATAGGATAGATATATAAACATAGATAGACAAATAGAAATATATATATATATATATATATATAATATATTATATTATATATATGATATATATATATAGATTTTTAGATAGATACAAAGAAAGTTAAACAAAATGATAGACAAATAAAAAAAAATATTAATAAAACAATTGATAGGCAGATTGTTATACAGATTGATACCCATATAGATATATAGAAAGATAGATAGATAGATACAGATATAGTTAGACAGATGGTTAAATAGACAAATAGTTAGATGGATAGATAGATGTATAGATAGAGAGAAAGTTAGACATATAGATAGATTTATTGATTAATAGATAGATAGATAGATAGAAGATAGATAGATATATAGATAGATATAAAATCAGATTGATAACAGATTGATATAGATTGATAGATTAGATTGATAGATTGATAGATTAATAGAAAGATTTATTGAAAGATAGATAGATTTGTACTAAGATTTATACGTAGATTGATAGATTAATTATTAGACAGATTGATAGACACTATTATAGAAAGATTGATAGATATATTGAGAGACAAATATATAGTTACATTGATAGATAGATTGATAGACAGATTGAGAGATATATAGATATTCACTAGAAAATAAATAAATAGAAAGGATGAGAGTCAAGTAGGTAGACAGACAGGTAGATATGTAGGTAGATAGACATAGAGATAAATTGATAGATAGATAGAAAAATTTTTAGATAGATAGAAAAATTTTTAGATAGATAGATAGATAGACATATATATAGATAGAAAGATAGATAGAAAGAAAGATAAATAAATATATAGATAGCTAGATAGATAAATATATAAATATGTATTTAGTTATATAGACACATAGATAGACAAATAGATTGTTTGATTGATTGATTGATAGTTAAATATATACATAGAAAGATATATAGATAGATAGACATCTAGATAGATAAATAGATAGATTGATAGAAAGATAGATTGACAGATATATAGATAGATACATAGACAAATAGATAGACAGAAAGAAAAAATAGATAGAGAGAGATGGATAAATAGACAGATAGATTGACAAACAGATATACATACAAATAAATATTCAGATATACTGGTACATAGATTTATAGACATATAGATAAAAAGACAAATAGATAGTCAATTAGACAACATATAGATAGATAATATATATACATATAAAAACAGATAGATAAATAGATAGATAGATAGTTGGATAGACAGATAGATAGATGGATAGATAGATAGACAAAAAATATAGGACAGATAGATAGACAAATCGAATAAATAGTCAGATAGATAGATAGATAGATAAAAAAATAGAAATACAGACATATAATAGATAAATAGACAGATAGTTAGATGGACAGACAGATATATAGCTATGATAGATAGATAGATAGATTGATAAATAGAGTGATAGACAGACAAAATATACATATGGTCAGATAGACAAATATACATAAAGATGGTTAAATAGATAAAAATACAAATAGATAGAAAGATAGGTAGATAGACAAACAAATAGACCGAGAGATATATTAACTGATAGATAAACGATAAGTAGATAGATAGATATATAGAAAGAGATAGAGAGTTAGACATATAGTTAAGTAAATAGATATATAGGTAGTTTGATAGACAGACATATATAAAGACTGATAGATAGATAGATAGATAGACATAAAAATAGACAGACAGATATTTAGATATATACATATTATATATAAATAGATAATAGATAGATATACAAAAAGATAGACATATAGATTAAAGATAGAAAATATATAAATAGATAGATGGATAGACAAATAGCTAGACCTATAGATAGAGAGATAGATAGATAGATTTGCAAGATAGATAGATAGACATATAGACTGATAGATAAATAGATTGATAGATAAATAGATTGATAGATAGAGAGTTAATATACAGAAAGATAGACATAAAGATAGACATATAGTTAAGTATATAGATTGATAGAGTATTTGATAAAGATATATTTATCTATACAGATGGGTAGATAGATAGATAGACAAAAATAGATAGACAGATTGATAGATCGATAGACACTAGATATCGAATAGAAGATAGATAGACATATAGTTTAACAGATAGATATATTTAAAAATAAATAGATAGTTATAAAATAGATAGAACCTATAGATAGATAGATAGGTAGATAGATAGACAAATGGATAGATAGATTATTAGATAATAGTTAGATAGATAGATAGACAAATCGATATATAGATAATAGATAGACAAATAGATAGATAGAAAGATAGATAGACAAATAGATAGATAAATAGAAATATAGACAAATAAATAGTCAGATAGATAGAGACTTAGATAGATAGATATTAGTAGATTAAGATAGATAGTAAAATAGAATATAGATAGATAAACATAAAAATAGATAGTTAGACAGACAGATTGATTGATGGATATATAAAAAAATTAATAGATAGAGATATAAAAAACAAATTGATAAATACATAGATGACAAATAGATAGAAAGTTAGATAGATAGATAGATAGATATATAGACACATAGATCGACAGATAGACAAATAGATAGGCAAACAGATAGAAAAAAAGATGACACATAGATAGATAGATTTATTGATTAATGGATCTATTGACAAACTAGATAGACATATTGATAGATTGATAGATGGTAGATAAATAGATCATAGAAATATATTTATATATATATATATAATGGATAGAGAGAGAGATTGACAGATTGGTAGATATTTGATAGTTAATTAATAACATATTAATAGATAGATAAATAGACAAATAGAGAGAAGAAAGATAGATAGATAGATAGATATACAAATAGATAGACAGAATTTCAGACAAAATAGAAAGATAGACAGATAGAACAAACACACATAGATAGATCGATAGAAAAAAAAAATACATATAATATCATATATATATTATAATATATATATATACACAGTTAGATGGACAAAAAGATATAAAGATAGATAGACATATAGAATTGCGGATTAATTGATTGCTAATGATATATATATAGACAGATTGATAGACAGCCATATAGATAGATAGATAAAAAAATATATAGACACACAGAAATACAGATAGACAAAATAGAAAACAGACAGATAGATAGGTAGACAAATAGATAAATTGGTAAATAGACATAAAGATAGATAGATAGTTAGATAGATAGGTAGACAGATAAACAAATTGGTAGATAGATAGGTAGATACACATATAGATATAGACAGATAGAAAAATAGACACATGTATAGATAGATAATAAATATACAAATAGATAGGTAGACAGATAGATAGACAAAGATAAGACTAGTAAACAATGTGATAGATAGACTATTTAGAGAAAGAGATATACACACAAAAGGATAGACAAAAGATAGAAAAATAGGTAACCATATAAATAGCTTGATAGATAGATAGATATCCACATAAACAGATAGATATATAAATAGATAGATACATAGAGAGATAGATAGACATAAAAAAAAAAAACATGGTAAACATATATATAGATAGATAGATAAATAGATAAATAGATATCAAATAGAAAGATAGATATAATACAAATAGACAGGACTGATTGATGGATGGATGAATGATTGATAGATATCAATAGATAGATAGATAGATAGGCATATACACAAATAGATAGATAGATAGATAGAGATAAATCGATAAATAGATAGACAGATTGTGAGATTAATAAATAAATAGATATGTACGGTATTAGATATATAGATTGAAAGATTGATAGATATTTTTATAGAAGATTGATAGATAGATTGAAAGTCAACTTGATATAAGATGACAGATAGATGATAGACAGATTGATAGACATATGAAAGATTGATAGATAAACAGATAAAGAGATATATAGATAAATAGATTGAAAGATAGTTTGATATATAGATTAATAGACTGGTAGATTATAAGATAATAGACAGAATGATTGGTAGATTATAGACATATTGATAGATATATATATAGAATATAGATTGACATATAGATAGATAGACAGGACAAATAGACTAACAAATAGACAGACAGAGAAACATAAGATAGATAGATAGATGAATAGAAAAAAGATAGATAGATAGATAAATACACAATTAGAAAAGACAGATAGATAGAGAGACAGATAAGAGAAAAGGTAGATAGATTGATAGACATGTACATTACAACAGATAGAAGATAGTTACACGAGAGATAGACAGATAGGTAGACATATAGAAAGATAGACAAATAGATAAATAGACACAAAGATAGACAAATAGATAGAAGATAGATAAATAATAAATAAATAGAAAAAAGTAGACAAAATATATAGACAAACATATAGAAGGTAGATAGACATTTAGATCGACAGATAGACAAAATAGATAAACAAATATAATGACAAATACATAAATAGAAAGATTGATTGATTGACAGACATATAAATAGATAGATAAATAGATAAAGATAGATAGATAGACATATAAGAGACAGATAGATACTCATATATAATGAAAATAGATAGATAGATGACATACCGAGATAAGATAGATTGATAGACGAGATGGACACATTGACAGGTTTGATAGACAAATTGATATATAGATTGTTAGACAGACTATTAGACAAATTGAGAGATAAATTGAAAGAAGGGTTAAAAATAGATAGATAGACATATAGATTGGCAAATAGATTGACAGATAGATTGATAGACAGATAGAAAGAAAGTTAGATAAAAATGATAGATAGACAGATTTATAGACAAAAAGATAGACAGATATACATATAGATAGACAGATAGAATGACATATAGATATACAGACAAAAAGATAGATAGATATATAGGTATACAGATAGATAAAGAGAAACAGATAGATAGATAGATAAACATACAGATAGATAAACAAATAGATAGAGAGATAGATAGAATAGTATGCAAATAGATAGACAAACATATAGACATACATAATTTCATATAGATATAGATATATAGATATAGATATATATATATATAGCAAATATATATACGCATAGGTAGATAGATAGATAGAGAGATTGATAGATAGATAAATAGATAGATAGATAAATAGATAGATAGATAGATAGACAGATAAAAAGATAGATATATATATATATATATATATTTATATATATAGACCGATAGATAAACAGATAGATAGACAAATATATAGACAAATAGATAGATATATAGATAGACAGATAGTTAGATCGATCGATAGACAATAGATTTACAGATAGATAAATAGATAGATAGATATATAGACAAACAGCCAGACAGATAGAGAGATAAACAAACTATATAGGCAAATAGATTGACAAATAGATAAACAAATAGATAATTGATAGATAGAAAAATATATGATAGATAGTTAGAGAGAAAGATAAATAGATATATAGATAGATATATACATATAGATAGATAGATGATTGATTTATAGATAGATAGATAGAGAGACGAATAGAGACATATAGATAGACAAATAAATAGGCATATCAATTGACAGATAGAATAGATAGACATGAATAGAGAGATAGATAGATATATAGATAGACAGATAATAGAAGATAGAGGTATATAGATAGATAGATTAATTGATTGATATATAATAGATAAATAGGCAGATAGATAAACAAATAGATAAATAGATAGATAGAAAGATAGATATAGAGAAAGATAGATAGATCGATCGATAGACAAATAGATAGACAGATAGATAAATATATAGATAGATATAGTAGATAGATAGATAGATAGATAAACAAATCTTATAGGTAAATAGATTGACAAATAGATAATTTGATAGATAGAAAAATATATAGATAGATAATTATAGAGAAAGATAGACATATATATAGATAGATAATATACACAGATATATAATAGATAGATGATTGATTTATAGATAGATAGATAGAGAGACGAATGATAGACATATAGATAGACAAATAAATTGGCATATCAATTGATAGATAGATAGACCAATTCTAGATAGATAGATGACAACTGAATAGACAGATAGATAGATATATAGATAGATAGACTGATAGAAGATAGATAGGTAATAGATAGTAGATTGTAGATAGATAAGTAGATAAATAGGCGATATAAACAAATAAATAAATAGAAAGATAGATAGATAGATAGATTTACAGATAGATAGGTAGATAGATAGTCAGGTAGATAGCCAGATAGATTGACAGATAATTATATTATAGATAGATAAATAGATATATATATAGACAAAAAAAAACAGATAGATAGTCAGACAGATAGACACATAGATAACATATATAGACATATAAAAACTTGATAGACAGACAGACTGATAGACAGATAGAAGATAGATATATATAGATATATATATATATACATATAGATTGACATATATACACATAGATATATACATATACACATATAGATAGATAGATAGTTAGACAAACTTCTATAGATAGTAGGACATACAGATAAATAAACAAATAAATAGATAGATACAGATGGTAGCAACTAAATAGAAGCATAGATACAAAGATATATAAAAAGATAAATTGACATACATAAAGAATAGATAGATAGATATATATATTATATATATATATATATATATATATATGGATAGATATAGAGACAAATAGATAGATAATAGCTATATAGATAATAAATAGATAGATAGATATTAGTCATGTCTATAAACATATAGATAGAAGAGATAGATAAATATAAAGAGTCAAATAGATAGAAAGATTGATAGGACTTTTACAAAGACAGATTATTAATATATAGATAAAAGATACATATAAATATATAGATGATATATTGATAGATGTTAGAAAAAAGAGATGCAGATAAATAGATAGATAGATAGAACAATAGATAGATAGATAAATAGATAGATAGACAATAGTACACAAATAGATTTACAAAAAGATAGACATATAGATATATAGATAGATGGATTTATAGAAAGATGATTTATAGATTGATTGACACATAGATAAACAGATAGATATATTTTTATATATAGATATTTAGATAGACAAATAGATAGATATAAAGATATATACAAAGATCGACTATAATTAGATGGATAGAAAAAGAAAGAAAGATAGATAGATAGATAACATATACATGAAATAGATAGATAGATAGACAATAAAAAAATCGATAGAATAGATAGTTATAGATTGTCAGATAGATAGACAGATAGAGAGATAGATAGATTGATCGACAAAATAAAGATAGATAGACACATCGATAGATTAGTAGATAGAGATACAAACAAATAGACATATAAACAGGCAGATATAAAAAGAGATATACATACAAATAGATATACTAATAGATAGGTAGATAGATAGACAAATAGATGATAGAGTAGCCAGATAGATAGATATATAGATAGACATATATAGATAGATTTATATATAGATTGATAGTTAGATTGATAGATAGATTTAAACATAGATTGATAGATAGAAAGATAGATCACTGATTAATAAAAAAGATAGATAGACAGACCAAAAGACAAACAAATAGATTGACAAAAAGACATACAAATAGATTGACAATATATAGATAAATAGATAGATAGATATATAGATATATAAATAGTAGATAGATAGATAGATGTGAGATAGACATATAAATAATAGAGAGATAGATAGATATATATAGATATAGATACAAATTTATAGTATTATTGATAGACAATTGATAGAATAATTAATAGGGATATATAATATATATATTATATTATATATTTTGACAGATAGATGACAGACATACATTAGATTTATAGATAAATAGATAGACAAACAAAATGATGAACATATAGATAGAAAGATAGAAAAAAGATAGATAGATAGATAGTAGAGAGATAGATAGATGAGAGGCAATAGAAAGAAAAATAAATAGATAGATAGATACATACATAGATAATAAATAGATGATAGACAAATAGAATTAAAAATAAACAAATAGATACATAGATTGATATAGAGATCAATTAGACAAATAGGCAGAAGATTGTATAATGATAGATAGACACATATGATATACACATATGATTTAGATTGTGATAATTAAATTATAGATAGATTAATAGACAAATAGATAGATAGATGGACGAAAGAAAGATAGATAGGTTGATAGACAATAGATAGACATTATCGATATATATATATATATATATTATATATATACTATATAGTTTAGATAGTTAGACAAAAGATAGACAGTAGATAGTTAGTTAGATATAAATATAATTTAAATGCATGGAAAATAGATAGAAAGATGGATTGATTGATTGATATAAAACAGATATATAGAATAGATAGGCACATAGATCAGATAGACAATATATAGAAAGATAGATGGATAGTCATAAGATAGACATATAGATACACAAATAGATAGACAATAGATAAATGATAAATAAATAGACTCATAGACAAAAGATATATATTATAATTACACAAACAAATAATTAAATAAATGGACAGATAGATTGATAGAAAAATATACAGTCAAATATATAGACAGATATACAGATAGATAGATATCTATATAAATAGATACTTAGATAGTAGACAGATAAATAAATACACTGATAAAAAGATCGATAGACATTTTGATAGGTACACAGAATATAGATAGAACGATAGATTAACTATATCTATATATATATATATATATAAGGATTGATAGACAAATAGATAAAAAGACAAACACATTAATTATCATACAAATAGACAAATAGATAGCTAGCTAGATATATTATAGATAGATGGTTAAATATATAGGCATATAGACAATACATAGATAGATATATAGAAATATAGATGGGCAGATAGATAAATAGATAGATAGACATGTAGAAAGATAGATTAATTGATAGATTGATAGATAGATTTATTCAGATTGATAAAGATTGATAAAAAGATTGAAAGAAAGAAAGATAGATTGATTGACACATTGATAGATAGATAGTTAGACAGATAGATAGTTAGAGATCGACTAATAGATTGACAAATAGTAAGAAATATTGATAAACAAATAGATAGGCAAAATGATAAATAGATTGATAGATAGACAGAGTTTCAAAAAGAAAGATATATAGATAGTCGGATAGATAGACAAACAGATAGATATGTAATAGATAGATAGATCGATAGATATATAGACAGATATAGATAGATAAATAAATAGATAAGTAGATAGATGAATATAGTTAGAGATATGTAGACAGCTAAAAAGACACAAAGATTGATATAATGATTGATACACAAAGCAAAATAGATTGATTGGAGATAAAACATATAGATTATAGACATATATAGACATATAGACATATAGACATATAGATATATACATATAGATAAAGTGTAGATTGATAGAAGAATATAGACATATAGATAGACATATAGATTATTAGACATATACATAGATAGGTAGATAGACTATAGATAGATAGTCAGATATATAAAGATAGATAAATAGATAGATAGGTAGAAAAATAGATATATAGATACATATACAAATAGCTAAATAAAAAGATAGATAGCAGATTGATAGATACTCAAATAAATAGATAGTTAGACAGAGATAGATCGATAGACAGACAGATATATTATCGATAGATAGATAGATAGACATATAGATAAAAAGATGATAGCCAGATAGATATACAGATAGATGGATAGTTAGATAGATAAACTTATATATAGATAGTTAGATAGATAGATAGATAGACATATTGATATAAGATAAATAGAATAATAGATTGACAGATAGATATATAGATAGATAGATAGATAGCAAGATATCAAATAGATAGAAAAATTATTATATAGATTGATAATATGTATACATATAAATAGATAAATAGATAGATAGAAATGAAGATAAAAGACAGAAGATAGAAATGATAGATAGATAGAGAGATAGATAGA
>JAREIK010005073.1:0-16643 GCA_029783825.1 Sapria himalayana
TCAAATTCTTGTCGCGACATCAGTTTGTTCTAGTGTTTGTTGCAGCAGCTTTAGCTTGGTCGCGACATTCTCTTGGTGCTTTGGACTTCTCTCAGCGAAATTTTCGCAATCTTAGCGAAATTCCCTGGGTTTGCATATTCTTCACTGTTGCACACTACATCCTCTACTGCATCATTTCTTCTCACTTTTCCTTCATTCCTTCAATTGAATTTTGAGATGTTTGAAGGCTGATAAATGAGTTCGATCTTCATGGTTCAGCACATATCTCGATATTGAACTCTCAAAATATGCAAAAACCTGCAAAACAACCAAAATACCCTCTAAATGGCATAAGTGATATTAAGAAGACCTGAACACTTCAATTGGCATTATTGACATGATTAGTGCGCAAAAAGCACTCAAAACCTATCTGATATAGGGCTCAAAATAGCACTTTTTGGGTACTAATCACACCCCCCAACCGAAACGTTTCTAGTCCCTTAGCAATGCAAAAATAATAAGGGCATGCATGCAGTGATTTTCAAAAAGCTTATGATTCAAAAAGGTGTATATACAAATAAACATTACCTTTAAACTGAAAAATTGACACCTAGTTTGAAAACCGACATGAAAGAACCAAAACCATACAAGAACAATTTTTAGGTCAATATTGGTTCCATGAATTCTCAACTTAAATTTCCATCAAAGTCTAATGGTTCTTTATGTAACCAGATCGAGCCAATAAATTGCAAAATTGTCCCCTCCCCCCAACCTAGCACTGGCATGACCTTAAGTTGTTGAACAACCTAGATAGGGATAGTTACACTCTCCTTTCTTTATTTCAACTACATTGTAGGGTGCAATGCTTAAAATCCCGACTTCACCAAAGTCCGTGTAACGGGGGTCCACCGATGACTCCCAACCAATTAAGGTTTAGGGCATAAAGCCAAAAGGATCACTGACCACAAACTCTACAGGCTTCACCCCGGACTCCGAATGACTTCGAAAATCAAGCACCTACAATTCGTTAAACTCTATCTATCCACCCGTGTAGCGAACACTAAGTCGATGACTCCCAACCAATTAAGGCTTAGGGCATCGGGCTTCAAAGGCTTTCGCCATATACCCCTCGGACCGTGTTCGGGTTTCAAGGCAAAGCGTCACAACTTTATTTTTCTTTTTCTTCTTTTCCTTTTCTTTTTCTTTTTCTTTTCTTTTCTTTTCCTTTTTGGAAGAGTACATTGGTCTTCAAATGTGGGTAACACAAACCTATCCTAGGTAGCCAACATGCCTAAGGCCGGCTATGCAAAGTGAAAGGAGGCAACAAATTTGACAGCCTATTGAAACAATCTGGCGTGCAGTGTGTGAATTAGCTTAAGGGAGAAATGTTCAAGTTGAGCATGCTGGAACTTCAACTGACCAAAATTATTTCAAACATGGAATTTGTTCTAACATAAAGGTAACTTACAATGATTCAATTTTCCAACAAAAGGCAATTCAATTGTCCAATTAAAGCAATTCAATTGTCCAATTGAAGCAAAAACTGGATACCCGAAGTGGAGGCACAAAAAGTGATATGCAAAAGTCTGTATATATATACTGAATAGCTTTTGATATAGCCAAAATGGCTAGTACATGAATACAAAGCTAAACATACAAAAGTATCACTGCCTACTATGGCTAACACATAAATCCTAATCAAAATTAGTAGGCAGTTGATAAAGCTGGTAACTATACAAAAACATAAAAAGAAACCTAACCACCTCACTGCTGTGGTGGTGGTGGGTCTGTAACTGCTGCTGCAGCAGCCAACACATCCAAAGATGCTGCTGCTGTGGTGGGCTCCTCTCTCTGACCTGGAACACGAGGAAGACCCAGGTGAGTCATAATCTGCTGTAGCATGGAGTGACACTGAGCCAACCTCTGATCCTGTGCTGCCTGAGTAGCTGCTAACGAACAAATAGCATCCATCACACCAGCTATCTCTCTCGAGCTGGCATGAACGTACTCCGGCGAATGATGTGATGTATATGATGGGCCAGGAGTATCGGCTACAGCTGTGGACTGTAGCATGTGGATGAGGAGATGGAGAGGACATATGCGGAACTGGACTCCGCTCTACCTCGGGCTCAGGGGCATGACTATCATCTCTATGGGAGTGCTCTGCCTCTGGAACTGGAACCTCCTCCTGGTCTCGCTGCTGGAGGAGAAAAGATACGGGCATGGTCATCACTCGCTCCAATGACAGAACCAGAGGGCATCGAATCCTCCTCTCTATCCGGGGCTCCTCCGGAAAACCCAAATGCTCAAGGACCTGGCATAGTAGTCGTGGCATCAGCTAGTGGTAGACTCTCTGCTCGAACCAGGCCCTTCCGGTGGACCTTTTCTTCGAAATGCATCAGGGAGGTCATCACCATCTCAGAGGGACTAAACCAGTATCCCTCTGAGATCCGGTAAAGAGCCTCTAGGATGGCCCCCCTCCGCTGTACGTAGTGCTGCAGCGGAAATAGGCTGGTCCTCAATAGGTGATCAATCAGCAGCATCTGAGGAGGGAGCTGCCTCCTAAAGAGTACTGGCCCAGCTCTGGTGTCTCAGGCCAGTATACGAACCATCTCCCGCTGAGGTGGGTGGGCCCAAGCTCGGTAACCCTCTGAATTGGCCGGCGGTATACACAGGCCTAAAGCTGCTGAAATATCTGCCGCTCTGAGTACTCCGGGGCGATCATCTATAGAGAACTGAAGCTCGAGTGGACCAGCTGCTCCCCGAGATGTCATCGAGTGATAAACTGCAGCACCACCCGGGGGTAATAATACTGCCTCGGGGTCATGAAGGCCAGTAGGGAATAGTCCTCAATCAACCTCATAGAATCCCGGAATCTCGGATCAGCCATCAATGCCGGGACTTCGTAGTATGACTCCTGATGAAAGTCCCTCGAGTGTAGTGCGACATTCCCCGGAATGGGGTGCCCAACAAACAACGGCCTCCTAATCCTGGAAGCAGGAGACAACTGAGGTGAAGATGTCGTCTCCGCTGCTGATGTGACTGGCGATGACTGGGGCCTAGATGAGGATGACTCGCCCGGGCCTGATGTGCGGCCCGCTTGGAGGCCGGGCCCTCCTAGCTCTGCGCTGAGGTACAGTGACGGGGCCCAGGGTCCCATCCGGTCTGATATCGTCTGAACCCTGAGGCTCCTCAAGGACTGCCTCAGGGACTGGAAATGGTACTGGGGCCAGGACCGGAGCTGGAACTGGGGCCTACTCCTCTCGCTCTGGTGTACTAAATCTGACCCGTGGCCGAAGGCGAGACCCACCCTGGTACGCACCATAACTGTAGTCTGAACAAACACTGGAGTAAGGCTCCGCTGATGAAAATGAAAGCAGGGCACTACAGGGGCTGCTCTGGGGCTCGTGGGCAGGAGACCAGGGCCGGCAGCATGTGACTCAGTGCAGCTGTAGTGCTGGTGCCGGCTCTGTGTGCAGTGGCTCAGTGCTCGGGACTGGAAGGGGCTCGAGGCTGCTGATGGCTGGTGTCGGTGGCAGTAAAGGCGCAGCAAGGAGGCTGGCGGCACGGCAAGAAGGGATCTCAGAATGCTAAGGGAGAGGAGGAAGATGAAGATGTGAAAAAGCCAACACCTCCCCTCCTTTTATAAGCTTCAAAAGGGAGCCGATGGGTCATTTCCACCAAATTTCGCTATTATAGCGAATTTGGGCCAAACCTGCCTCACCACCTGCAAATCGAATTTCCAGTATTAAATGAAAATTAATATATTACTAAAAGTAAAAATTAAATTAAAATTAGGATATAAAATATATCTAATAATTAATATAAGATAATATAAAATAATTACCAACTTGCTAAAAATGGAAAGCTACTAATTAGGAAACATACTAAAAATAGCTAAAAATGGAAATTGACTAAATTAAAATAAAAAGCAAAAATTGTTGAACTGCAATTGGTTTTTGAGAACACCAAACCAGTTCAATCCCAAAATTACTCAAGGAGGGTCAAGGAGGATGATCTCCTCAACCCGGCAATGGCTGAGCTGATTCCTTGGTGTTAGATTTCCATTGTGCTTTGTTCTCACTGATTGAATTTGAACTGAGTAATTGGCCTGCAGTGGGCACTGATGGCAAAACCAAAACATCTGCTTCTCCTGGGTTGAGTGTATCCTGCAATTCCTGGACATTCAGCTTCCCTGTATCCTGACACACTGAACACACATCATTAGTCACTTGATTTTCAGTTTCCATTAATTTGTGCTTGTTGTTCAAGTGAAATATGTTCAGTTCCAATGTCATATTGCCAAATGTAAGTTGCATGACTCCATTTCGGCAATTGATGATTGCATTGGCAGTGGCCAGAAATGGTCTTCCTAGGATGAATTGGCACATGATTGGGTTCATTTGCAATTGGCTCGGTGTCAAGCACTACAAAATCTACTGGGTAGTAGAATTTGTCTATTTTCACTAAGACATCCTCAACTATCCCCTTAGGGATTTTCACTGATCTATCGGCCAATGATAGTGTTATGTTGGTAGGTTTAAGTTCACCCAATCCTAACTGCTTGTACACAGAATATGGCAGT
The DNA here is from genome assembly GCA_029783825.1 of Sapria himalayana. Lineage (NCBI taxonomy): Eukaryota > Viridiplantae > Streptophyta > Magnoliopsida > Malpighiales > Rafflesiaceae > Sapria > Sapria himalayana. Next base: position 4,565 of record JAREIK010005073.1, read on the forward strand.
AGGTTCACACTGGCTCCTAGATCAAGTAATGACTTTGTCTATGCAAGTCCCACCAATATTTAACTGAAATTGTGGGAGATCCTGGATCCTTGTATTTGACATGGATTCTTGCTTTGGATTATGGCACTGACTTGTTCAGTAAGAAATGCCTTTTTCTCAATGCCTAATCCCTTCTTGAATCGTGCAAAGATCTTTCAAAAATTTTGCATAGGCAGGGACTTGTTTGATTATGTCCAAAAGAGGTATGTTGACCTTCACCTGCCTTAGGACTTCTAAGATACCTGCCTGTTGGGATGCCTTCTTCTTACCTCTAAGTGCTTGTGGAAATGGAGGTGGTATGCAGTGTTTCATTGAGTCCTCTTTCAGGAAAATGTGTTCTGGCTCCATTTCTACTTCATTCCTGGTTTCCTTAACAGGTTTTGGCATTGGTTGATCAACCTCTTTTCCACTCCTAGGGTGATTATAGCCTTTCACCTCATCCATTCCTGAATTGCTAGATGAACCTACCTCATGACTCCTTTAGGATTTGGCAATGTTTGGGAAGGAAACCTTCCTCTTTCCTGTACCTCCAGAATATTGTTGATCTTTGTGATTGAGTTCTGTAGGTTGTCAATTCTTCTGTTTAGATTGCTCTCAAGCCCATCTATTCTCTTGTTCAGTGTGCTCTCTACAGTATCAATCCTTTGTGCCAGTTGCACATTGATCCCTTTTTGTTCTTCCACAAAATTACCCACCACCTTACTCAAATTTAAAATGGCTTGTTCCACAGGAGATGAGGATGGAGGTGGTTGTGGTTGAGAGGTGGAACCAAACTGTGGTTTGGCACCTGGGGGTACATAGGCAGGGGGATTGGGTTTCCATGAGAGGTTAGGGTGATTCCTCCAATTGGAATTGTAGGTATTACCATATTGGGTATTAGGTTGTGGTGGCTTGTATTGACCTACAACATTTGCTTGCTCTGTCATCAAATCCTTCATTGATGGAGCACTCATATCATGTTCTCCTGAATTACCTGTGGGTTGGAAACTGGTGAATGGGTTGGCCTGTGCAGTGTTTTCAGTCACTGCATGTACTTCATGGAGCCTTTTTCCTTCAAGCTCCTCCACCTTCCTAGCTAAGGTTGAAATTCTAGCTTTCATTTCTATATCCTCTGACAGTGCATACATCCCACTCCTAGGGTTGGCTAAAGGCATTTTTCTTTCCATTTCTCTCGGGTTTGGTTCATCCCAACCCTTAGAAGTTTCAGCCACATAGTTCAGAAAATCCATGGCTTCATCAGGATGCTTACTCAGAAAATCTCCCCCACACATGGTTTCCAATAACTGTTTCATGGCAGGAGACATACCACCATAGAAGTGGTTTACCAGCATCCATGTATCAAACCCATGATGAGGGCATGCACTGATAGTCTCCATAAATCTATCCCAGCACTGGTAAAACCTTTCACCATCTTGAGCTGCAAAGGTATAAATTTGTCTCTTCAAATTGTTGGTCTTATGAGCACTGAAGAATTTTTTAAAAACTCTGCTTGCAGCTCAGCCCAATTTCTATGGTTCTAGGCCTCAGTGAGTTAAGCCAAATCTTGGCCTTGTCCTTTAGGGTCAATGGAAATGCTTTCAGCTTAAGCAAATCCATGTCAATCATACCTTCCTTAAAGGTTAGTGCAAACCTCCTCAAAATCCCTTATGTGAGTGTATGGATTTTCATTTTCCATACCATGATATGTGGGGAGTAGGGGTACCAGATAGGGCCTCACTGCTACATCTTCAGCAGGAGGTATGATGCAGGAAGGGGCACTAACTCTAGGAGGGTGAATATGGTCCCTCATCGATCTATAGGCTGTTGGATTCATTGGGGTACCTGGCTGACTCTGCTGTTCCTCAGGTAGGGGATCCATTTGGTCAATTGGCACTCTGATTTCACTGCCTTGTTCAATAGGTGCACTGATTCTATGCAATCTACCTGATGTCTCTCTTTCCCAATGGTGCATAAACACCTGTTACACAACTGAGACACAACAAAGAGCACAATCCAACTTGCAAAAAGGGTTATTGTTAGCTAAAATAAAAACTGACTGTATAAAAAAAAACAAAAACAGTGCAGTTACTGCAAAGTGATGAACACTTGCAGTTACTGCAACTGGGATACAAAAAGGATTAAAAAGGTCACCTTCACTTGTAATGTAGATTACAAGTACACTTCAACTTATCAAACGTAGTTTGGCACCATCCCCGGCAACGGCGCCAATTGATTCGTGCCACAGTAGGGTGATCCGGAATCAACAAAATTTATATCCTAAGTTCCTCCTACTGCCGTAGTCAAGCTACTGCAGTATAGTGGTCTAGGGTCGAACACGGGGATGGGTTTTCATCCTATGAATGACTTGCATCAGTGTTGAAAATGGTGAGGCTTTTTATTTGGATTTTTGGATTTTGTTGTTTCAAAACAGTGGAGTTGTTGTGTGCTGATTACTTGTAAAAACTGAAAGTGAAGTGTGAAAAGGTAACTTTGAAGATTTAGGTCACTAGCTTGACAACATGGGGTTAACAAGTGTCCTCGGGTTTTATCCTCGCATCATGGCAAGCAACCTATAGTCCAAGCCATAACCGGATCTTTGTTTAACTAGCAAACCTAACCCTAGAATCACTCCTATTTGAGTCAACACAGGTAACATGCATCTACAGCCCCTTTTAGTTTGAAACCCTAACATTCAACATCATTTCAGTGGCTCGTAAAGGCCATCTAAAGAACAACAGTACATCTAGCAATAAGTATGCACTGTATCCTAAAGCATGGTAAGTATTGGCCAAGGTAATGACATTAAATGATATTCAACCCTAGTTTGAGAAGATGGGAGCCATAAATACAGTACCTGTAGCATTTAACACATGAGGACAACCTGCAACTACCCCACAACCAAGCTAGCTACCTTCCTCTTCAAAGAAAGAGGCTTAGCCAAGCATCTCTTGAGTTGTCATCCTCAAGAGGGTTGTTTGGTAGCCTAGAAAATGAGAGAAAGAGGAGAGAGAAGAGAGAAAACAAACCCTAACTGAAAGCTGCGGAAGATATTTACATAAAATGAAAATTGTACCAAAAGATTGCTTCCCCAAAAATTGCTTAGGGTTACAAAAACTATGGGGGGTTTATATAGACCACCCAATGTATGAAAATACAAGAAAGCCTAACATTTTGGCTAAAACAAGGGACAAGGAAGTAATACACCAAAATGAGGTCGGTTTGCATTAATTACAAAAGGATGACAATGCAGGAGATTTCGCTAGGCAGAACAATTTCGCTAGCTAGCGAAAATTTCGCTAGGTAGCGAAATTGCACAGAGATAGCGAAATCAGAGAATTTCGCTAGGCACTGGCAATTTCGCTAGCTAGCGAAATTTCGCTAGCTTAGCGAAATTTTTAGGTGATAGCGAAAATGTGTAATTTCGCTAGGAACAGTGCATAGCGAAATTTTGAAGCCTAGCGAAATTTCTCAATTTCGCTAGGATTGCGAAATTTTCGCTATGATTGCGAAATTTTCGCAATCCCAGCGAAATTTTCGCAATCTTAGCGAAATTTCCCTGGTTTGCATATTCTTCACTGCTGCACACTGCATCCTCTACTGCATCATTTTCATCACTTTGCCTTCATTCCTTCATTGAATTTTGATATGTTTGAAGGCTGATAAATGGGTTCAATCTTCATGGTTCAGCACATATCTCGATATTGAACTCTCAAGGTATGCAAAAACCTGCAAAACAACCAAAAATAACCTCTAAACGGCATAAGTGATACTAAGAAGACCTGAACACTTCAATTGGCATTATTGACATGATTAGTGCGCAAAAAGCACTCAAAACCTATCTGATATAGGGCTCAAAATAGCACTTTTTGGGTACTAATCACACCCCCCAACCGAAACGTTGCTAGTCCCTTAGCAATGCAAAAACTAATAAGGGCATGCATGCAGTGATTTTCAAAAAGTTTATGATTCAAAAAGGTGTATATACAAATAAACATTACCTTTAAACTGAAAAATTGACACCAAGTTTGAAAACCGACATGAAAGAGCCAAAACCATACAAGAACAATTTTTAGGTCAATATTGGTTCCATGATTCTCAACTTGAATTTCCACCAAAGTCTAATGGTTCTTTATGTAACCAGATCGAGCCAATAAATTGCAAAATTGTCCCCTCCCCCCAACCTAGCACTGGCATGGCCTTAAGTTGTTGAACAACCTAGATAGGGATAGTTACACTCTCCTTTCTTTATTCAACTACATTGTAGGGTGCAATGCTTAAAATCCGACTTCACCAAAGTCCGTGTAACGGGGGTCCACCGATGACTCCCAACCAATTAAGGTTTAGGGCATCAAGCCAAAAGGATCACTGACCACAAACTCTACAGGCTTCACCCCGGACTCCGAATGACTTCGAAAATCAAGCACCTACAATTCGTTAAACTCTACCTATCCACCCATGTAACGAACACTAAATCGATGACTCCCAACCAATTAAGGCTTAGGGCATCGGGCTTCAAAGGCTTTCGCCATACACCCCTCGGACCGTGTTCGGGTTTCAAGGCAAAGTGTCACGACTTTATTTTTCTTTTTCTTCTTTTCTTTTCTTTTTCTTTTTGCTTTTTCTTTTCTTTTCCTTTTTGGAAGACTACATTGGTCTTCAAATGTGGGTAACACAAACCTATCCTAGGTTGCCAACATGCCTAAGGCCGGCTATGCAAAGTGAAAGGAGGTATACAAATTCACAGCCTATTGAAACAATCTGGTGTGCAGTGTGTGAATTAGCTTAAGGGAGAAATGTTCAAGTTGAGCATGCTGGAACTTCAACTGACCAAAAATTATTTCAAACATGGAATTTGTTCTAACATAAAGGTAACTTACAATGATTCAATTTTCAATTAAAGGCAATTCAATTGTCCAATTAAAGCAATTCAATTGTCCAATTAAAGCAATTCAATTGTCCAATTGAAGACAAAAACAGTTACACATGGTGAAGGCACAAAACATGATATGCAAAAGTCTGTATATATATACTGAATAGCTTTTGATATAGCCAAAATGGCTAGTACATGAATACAAAGCTAAACATACAAAAGTATCACTGCCTACTATGGCTAACACATAAATCCTAATCAAAATTAGTAGGCAGTTGATAAAGCTGGTAACTATACAAAAACATAAAAAGAAACCTAACCACCTCACTGCTGTGGTGGTGGTGGGTCTGTAACTGCTGCTGCAGCAGCCAACACATCCAAAGATGCTGCTGCTGTGGTGGGCTCCTCTCTCTGATCCGGAATACGAGGAAGACCCAGGTGAGTCATAATCTGCTGTAGCATGGAGTGACACTGAGCCAACCTCTGATCCTGTGCTGCCTGAGTAGCTGCTAAAGAACAAATAGCATCCATCACACCAGCTATCTCTCTCGAGCTGGCATGAACGTACTCCGGCGAATGATGTGATGTATATGATGGGCCAGGAGTATCGGCTGCAGCTGTGGACGTAGCATGTGGATGAGGAGATGGAGAGGACATATGCGGAACTGGACTCCGCTCTACCTCGGGCTCAGGGGCATGACTATCATCTCTGTGGGAGTGCTCTGCCTCTGGAACTGGAACCTCCTCCTGGTCTCGCTGCTGGAGGAGAAAAGATACGGGCATGGTCATCACTCGCTCCAATGACAGAACCAGAGGGCATCGAATCCTCCTCTCTATCCGGGGCTCCTCCGGAAAACCTAAATGCTCAAGGACCTGGCATAGTAGTCGTGGCATCAGCAGTGGTAGACTCTCTGCTCGAACCAGGCCCTTCCGGTGGACCTTTTCTTCGAAATGCATCAGGGAGGTCATCACCAGCTCAGAGGGACTAAACCAGTATCCCTCTGAGATCCGGTAAAGAGCCTCTAGGATGGCCCCCCTCCGCTGTACGTAGTGCTGCAGCGGGAAAAGGCTGGTCCTGAATATGTGATCGATCAGGAGCATATGAGGCGGGAGCTGCCTCCTGAAGAGTACTGGCCCAGCTCTGGTGTCTCGGGCCAGTATACGAACCATCTCCCGCTGAGGTGGGTGAGCCCAAGCTCGGTAACCCTCTGAATTGGCCGGTGGTATACGCAAGCCTAAAGCTGCTGAAATATCTGCCGCTCTGAGTACTTCGGGGCGATCATCTATAGAGAACTGAAGCTCGAGTGGACCAGCTTCTCCCCGAGATGTCATCGAGTGATAAAACTACAGCACCACCCGGGGTAATAATACTGCCTCGGGGTCATGAAGGCCAGTAGGGAATAGTCCTCAATCAACCTCATAGAATCCTGGAATCTCGGATCAGCCATCAATGCCGGGACGTCGTAATATGACTCCTGGTGGAAGTCTCTGGCTCGGAGGTCTACTTCCCCGGTATCGGGGTCCCGGTGAACAGAGGTCGCCGAATCCTCGAAGCAGCGACAACTGAGGCGAAGATGTAGTCTCTGCTGCGGATGTGGCTGGGGATGGCTGAGGCCTGGAGGAGGATGACTCGCCCGGGCCTGAAGTGCGGGCCCGCTTGGAGGGCCGGGCCCTCCTAGCTCTGCGCTGAGGTACAGGTGACGGGGCCCGGGGTCCCATCCGAGTCTGATATCGTCTGAATCCCTGAGGCTCCTCGGGGACTGCCTCGGGGACAGGAACTGGCACTGGGGCCGGGACCTCTCGCTCTGGCGTACTAAATCTGACCCGAGGCCGAAGGCGGGACCCACCTCTAGTACGCACCATAACTATAATCCAAATAAGAAACCGGAAGAGGGGTCCGCTGATGATAATGACACCAGGGCTCTGTAAAGCTGATCTGGGGCTCACTGCTGACAACTGAGTCACTCTGAAATAGGACACTGATGACTCAGGGCTCGCTGGCTACGGCTCACACAGGCTCTGTAATAGCCAAACAAGGCTCGGTAGTGGATGAACTGCTGGGGCAGGGCAAGGCAAGCTGAGCCAAGGGCACAGGCTACTGAGCTGGCAGTGGATGCTGCAAACAGTGTATAGGTGGCTGAGGCTCGGCAGCTGTGCAGGCTAAAGGTGCGGGTGGCCATGACCAACGGCGGCAGTGACGGCTCAGTCGTGGTGCGCGCGGCTGATGCGAACAGGGTCGTACCGGTGGTGGTGGCGCAGTCAGGCAGGGCACAGTGGACGCACAGGGCTCAGCTACGGCGGCGGCTAGGGCAAAGGTGCAGGCAGGGGCTCGGCAGGGATGGCTCAGGAAGAGACTGGGGAGGGAAAGGGGATAATGTAAATGAAAAGCCAAACCCCTCCCCTCTTCTTATAGCCTAATCGAGGTAGCCGAAGAGTCACTTCCCTCATAATTTCGCTAGTCTAGCGAATTTGGCTTAATCTGCATTTCAAAATTTTTAGTTTAAATATTAATAGTATAAGAAATAAAAATTATTATAAAAAAAATATAATATATAATACAAAAAAAAAAAATAATATTAGGTACTATAGTATAATTACAAAGTTACTAAATATGGAAAACTAATAATTTAAGAAACTTTCTAAAAATAACCGAAATTATTGAAATCGACTAAACTAAAGCAAAAAGCAAAATTATTGAGCTGCAATTTGGTTTGTGAGAACACCAAATCAGCTCAATTTTACCAAATTGCTCAAGGAGGGTCAAGGAGGATGATCTCCTCAAACCCGGCAGTGGTCTGAGCTGAATTCTTGGTGTTGGATTTCCCATTGTTGTTCGGTTTCTCACTGATGGATTCTGAATTGAGCAATTGTCCTACAGTGGCTTTGATGGCAGTACCACAACACCTGCTTCGTCTTGGTTGAGTGTATCCTGCAATTCCTGGACATTCAGCTTCCCTGCATCCTGACACACTGAACATACTCCATCAGGCACTTGATTTTCAGTTTCTTCCAACTTGTGTTTATTGTTCAAGTGGAATATGTTCAACTCCAATGTCATGTTACCAACGTAAGTTGCATGACTCCATTTCGGCAATTGATGATTGCATTGGCAGTGGCTAGAAATGGTCTTCCTAGGATAATTGGCACCTGATTGGGTTCATTTGCAATTGGCTCAGTGTCAAGCACTACAAAATCTACTGGGTAGTAGAATTTGTCTATTTTCACTAAGACATCCTCAACTATCCCCTTAGGGATTTTCACTGATCTATCGGCCAATGATAGTGTGATGTTGGTAGGTTTAAGTTCACCCAAACCTAACTGCTTGTACACAGAATACGGCAGTAGGTTCACACTGGCTCCTAAATCAAGCAATGACTTGTCTATGCAAGTCCCACCAATATTAACTGAAATTGTGGGAGATCCTGGATCCTTGTATTTGACAGGGTTCTTGCTTTGGATTATGGCACTGACTTGTTCAGTAAGAAATGCCTTTTTCTCAATGCCTAATCCCTTCTTGATTGTGCAAAGATCTTTCAAAAATTTTGCATAGGCAGGGACTTGTTTGATTATGTCCAAAAGAGGTATGTTGACCTTCACCTGCCTTAGGACTTCTAAGATACCTGCCTGCTTGGGATGCCTTCTTCTTACCTCTAAGTGCTTGTGGAAATGGAGGTGGTATGCATGTATTTCATTGAGTCCTCTTTCAGGAAAATGTGTTCTGGCTCCATTTCTACTTCCTTTCCTGGTTTCCTCTAACAGGCTTGGGCATTGGCTGATCAACCTCTTTTCCACTCCTCAGGGTGATTATAGCCTTCACCTCATCCATTCCTGAATTGCTGGATGAACCCTACCTCATGACTCCTTTAGGATTTGGCAATGTTTGGGAAGGAACCTTCCTCTTTCCTGTACCTCCAGAATATTGTTGATCTTTGTGATTGAGTTCTGTAGGTTGTCAATTCTTCTGTTTAGATTGCTCTCAAGCCCATCTATTCTCTTGTTCAGTGTGCTCTCTACAGTATCAATCCTTTGTGCCAGTTGCACATTGATCCCTTTTTGTTCTTCCACAAAATTACCCACCACCTTACTCAAATTTAAAATGGCTTGTTCCACAGGAGATGAGGATGGAGGTGGTTGTGGTTGAGAGGTGGAACCAAACTGTGGTTTGGCACCTGGGGGTACATAGGCAGGGGGATTGGGTTTCCAGGAGAGGTTAGGGTGATTCCTCCAATTGGAATTGTAGGTATTACCATATTGGGTATTAGGTTGTGGTGGCTTGTATTGACCTACAACATTTGCTTGCTCTGACATCAAATCCTTCATTGATGGAGCACTCGTATCATGTTCTCCTGGATTACCTGTAGGTTGGAAACTGGTGAATGGGTTGGTCTGCGCAGTGTTTTCAGTCACTGCATGCACTTCATGGAGCCTTTTTCCTTCAAGCTCCTCCACCTTCCTAGCTAAGGTTGAAATTCTAGCTTTCATTTCTATATCCTCTGACAGTGCATACATCCCACTCCTAGGGTTGGCTAAAGGCATTTTTCTTTCCATTTCTCTCGGGTTTGGTTCATCCCAACCCTTAGAAGTTTCAGCCACATAGTTCAGAAAATCCATGGCTTCATCAGGATGCTTACTCAGAAAATCTCCCCCACACATGGTTTCCAATAACTGTTTCATGGCAGGAGACATACCACCATAGAAGTGGTTTACCAGCATCCATGTATCAAACCCATGATGAGGGCATGCACTGATAGTCTCCATAAATCTATCCCAGCACTGGTAGAACCTTCTCACCATCTTGAGCTGCAAAGGTGTAAATTTGTCTTTTCAAATTATTGGTCTTATGAGCACTGAAGAACTTCTTTCAGAATTCTGCCTGCAGCTCAGCCCAATTTCTTATGGTTCTAGGCCTCAGTGAGTTAAGCCAAATCTTGGCCTTGTCCTTTAGGGTCAATGGAAATGCTTTCAGCTTAAGCAAATCCATGTCAATCATACCTTCCTTAAAGGTAGTGCAAACTTCCTCAAAATCCCTTATGTGAGTGTATGGATTTTCATTTTCCATACCATGATATGTGGGGAGTAGGGGTACCAGATAGGGCCTCACTGCTACATCTTCAGCAGGAGGTACGATGCAGGAAGGGGCACTAACTCTAGGAGGGTGAATATGGTCCCTCATCGATCTATAGGCTGTTGGATTCATTGGGGTACCTGGCTGACTCTGCTGTTCCTCAGGTAGGGGATCCATTTGGTCAATTGGCACTCTGATTTCACTGCCTTGTTCAATAGGTGCACTGATTCTATGCAATCTACCTGATGTCTCTCTTTCCCAATGGTGCATAAACACCTGTTACACAACTGAGACACAACAAAGAGCACAATCCAACTTGCAAAAAGGGTTATTGTTAGCTAAAATAAAAACTGACTGTATAAAAAAAACAAAAACAGTGCAGTTACTGCAAAGTGATGAAAACTTGCAGTTACTGCAACTGGGATACAAAAAGGATTAAAAAGGTCACCTTCACTTGTAATGAGGATTACAAGTACACTTCAACTTATCAAACGTAGTTTGGCACCATCCCCGGCAACGGCGCCAATTGATTCGTGCCACAGTAGGGTGATCCGGAATCAACAAAATTTATATCCTAAGTTCCTCCTACTGCCGTAGTCAAGCTACTGCAGTATAGTGGTCTAGGGTCGAACACGGGGATGGGTTTTCATCCTATGAATGACTTGCATCAGTGTTGAAAATGGTGAGGCTTTTATTTGGATTTTTGGATTTTGTTTGTTTCAAAACAGTGGGAGTTGTTTGTGTGCTGATTAATTGCAAAAACTGAAAGTGAAGTGTGAAAAGGTAACTTTGAAGGTTTAGGTCACTAGCTTGACAACATGGGGTTAACAAGTGTCCTCGGGTTTTATCCTCGCATCATGGCAAGCAACCTATAGTCCAAGCCATAACCGGATCTTTGTTTAACTAGCAAACCTAACCCTAGAATCACTCCTATTTGAGTCAACACAGGCAACATGCATCTACAGCCCCTTTTAGTTTGAAACCCTAACATTCAACATCATTTCAGTGGCTCGTAAAGGCCATCTAAAGAACAACAGTGCATCTAGCAATAAGTATGCACTGTATCCTAAAGCATGGTAAGTATTGGCCAAGGTAATGACATTAAATGATATTCAACCCTAGTTTGAGAAGATGGGAGCCATAAATACAGTACCTGTAGCATTTAACACATGAGGACAACCTGCAACTACCCCACAACCAAGCTAGCTACCTTCCTCTTCAAAGAACAGAGGCTTAGCCAAGCATCTCTTGAGTTGTCATCCTCAAGAGGGTTGTTTGGTAGCCTAGAAAATGAGAGAAAGAGGAGAGAGAAGAGAGAAAACCAAAACCTAACTAAAGCTGCGAAGATATTTACATAAAATGAAAAATTGTACCAAAAGATTGCTTCTCCAAAAATTGCTTAGGGTTACAAAAACTATGGGGGTTTATATAGACCACCCAATGTATGAAAATACAAGAAAGCCTAACATTTTGGCTAATACAAGGGACAAGGAGGTAATACACCAAAATGAAGTCGGTTGGCATTAATTACAAAAGGATGACAATGCAGGAGATTTCGCTAGGCAAAATAATTTCGCTAGGTAGCGAAAATTTCGCTAGGTAGCGAAATTGCACAGAGATAGCGAAATCAGAGAATTTCGCTAGGCACTGGCAATTTCGCTAGCTAGCGAAATTTCGCTAGCTTAGCGAAATTTTTAGGTGATAGCGAAAATGTGAAATTTCGCTAGGAACAGTGCATAGCGAAATTTTGAAGCCTAGCGAAATTTCTCAATTTCGCTAGGATTGCGAAATTTTCGCTATGATTGCGAAATTTTCGCAATCCCAGCGAAATTTTCGCAATCTTAGCGAAATTCCCTGGGTTTGCATATTCTTCACTGCTGCACACTGCATCCTCTACTGCATCATTTCTTCTCACTTTGCCTTCATTCCTTCATTGAATTTTGAGATGTTTGAAGGCTGATAAATGAGTTCGATCTTCATGGTTCAGCACATATCTCGATATTGAACTCTCAAAATATGCAAAAACCTGCAAAACAACCAAAAATACCCTCTAAACGGCATAAGTGATATTAAGAAGACCTGAACACTTCAATTGGCATTATTGACATGATTAGTGCGCAAAAAGC
>JAREIK010005074.1:0-12500 GCA_029783825.1 Sapria himalayana
TTTAAAGCGCTCCGATACCTCCCCTTAGCAGATTCATGGACAAGCCAAGGAAAGCCCATCTTTTTGCGCATAGCCTTATCAGAGCTTGAAGAAATTCGATTCGATTAGTAGCATATGATGACGTGGGTGTTGATGATCGTAGTTCGACTATCTATTACTGGACTATGTGTTTTCCTTGGAGATAGTCACATTTCCTGGAAGTCAAAGAGGCTTAAGTGTCTTTAAAAAGTTCATAATTTAAGGCCACTAGTGAGGTGGTTTTTAAGGCACAATTATCAGATCTTGGTATTTCATCTACAGATCCAGTTGACATAGATTGTGACAATACAAAAAGAGTGCCGCACGAAAGAACAAAACACATAGAGGTTGCCTTACTTAGCTTAGGGCATTTCAGTTCGTGACAAAACAAACAGCAGTGGAGGAATTCGATTTATATCCTAGTGAGCCTTCATCTGCTTACATATTCACAAAAGCAATGAGTAGAGATCGACATCTCTTTCTTGTCAGCAAACTCTCTCTTGTAGATCAGTACAGTCGAGTTCTTGGGGGAGTTGATAGAATAGAGTGTTTTGTTGTACTTTTAGTACAGGGTAGATTACACCATGCACTCGCGCCAATACAATCTGACTATCTTCCTCCTATCCTACACCACTGAAACTTCGTTATGGTGACGTTATGTTCTTTCAACAAACAAAAAAGCAGAAGTACTCATTGCAAGCTACCGTCGCATCATAGGGCTAGGAGAATCACTACAGGTTGCCTAGCCTAAGCATAAACAAAAGAATAGTGTAGAACAATCAGCAACTTAGCTCATCGCTTTTCTCCCATGCCTCCTTGATTACCACCGTCTCTATTACCCCGTTAGGTAGTCTTTCTAATACTTGATTGAACCAGGAATGCTCTTACCGCCAAATTCAGGTAAAGTCTGCACCATAGCGGGCTCTTTGAAATAGATTCCCTATTCCAGTTCACCGAGTCGAAAGCAATTCAGGGGTCTGGACACCAAAGAAGAAAAGGCCCGCTTTCTTGTGTTTTGAGCCGTTCTAGTTCTATTTGACGAGAAATCCATGCGCTGAGTACCATTATTTAGCATTACCACTATTCCATAGGAGAGCTAGAAGGCATACTCGAGCACTCCCTTTTACCTAAATTTTTAACAAACGATTTTGAACCTTATTAGTGGGGCTTCTCGGGAATCTTTCCAGATTAGGACTTTGACGACTTGGATTTGAAGTCGTTACTGAACTCTTCCCAAGCATTCATAGATGCGTTACTGAGGGATCGTCTGCTTCCTCAGTGGCTGCTGCCACCACTGGTTCTGAAGCTTTAGGTTCACCTGGAGAATGGAGAAGCTAGGGCAGCAGAAGAAGCCGTGTGCACACACAACTCCTGCTGGAGAAACAAGCGCGGTCTCACACTCTCCAATGGCAAAAATAGGTACGTTTAGCCGCCGCGTGAAACTCTTCTCACGGTAACGCGAAGGACGCTTAAACTCACGGTTTACTTCGCTTATTCCCTCTGCGGATTCACCGGCACGCGTAACATCTCCTTCATCCCACTGGCAAGAGCAGATCTTTTTCCATATACGGGGGCATCGGAGCAGGAAGCCTACATCCCCTTCACCCCCATAGTCATAACCCGCGTTCCATAGACCCTTGTCGGAGAACCCGAAGTGGGCGGGCTTTACCCGGAACTATGACAGGATATTCTTCGCTTACCTTCCAACACGTGTGATACGCCGTGCTCCCCCTTCCTAGGGCCGTTTGATCGAAGAACCTATTCCTCTGTTGGTGCCTATCCGCTTGGATAGCTTTGATTTGTATAGCGCTTGGATAACCTGCTTCAGTGCTTAGATTAGTAGGGGGATCAGTGGAAGAAGTGCAAAGGCAGGCTTGCGGAAATGACCGAGAATAGTACAGACTCGTGAACCAATCCCTCCGCTCTGAGTTGACGAGAACCGGACTGGTTCGATTGACGAGAAAATGCCTGATCTTAATATGGCTTGCGCCTTCCCTTGCTGCCTATCATCCATGCCCCCTGTCCTATCCATGCTTTCCCGGAACCTGTCCTTATCCACCCGCAATATACCGCTCCGTGGGGAAGGGGTTAGGATCAAGGGCTTCTCGAAGACAAAAGTACATCCCAATATGTCTCCTTCTGCTCTACGTTTTCAAGCATTTTCATCTGTGTGTCAAGAATTTCTTTATATGCTGACTCTATTGTCTCTAGACCATGTTGTCTAATCTCTCCAATCCCGTCTACAATATCTGGATAAGCCGATGCTTTACTTAAAAATGACTTACATTCAGCAGCTCTGGCTGAGATGCCCACAAAATACATAAATAAATAAACAGTTTAACTAGCGCCCATATTATTCTTAAACATCTTCTATGGAAGGATGGGATGATGCAAGGCAAGGATACCCTAGGTAGACAGGCAAAGGCCAAAAGCTCTGGAATCGATGCGGAGGGAACTTTCCTAAGCTTTCTCCCACTGGTTGGCACGTTTCTAGTATTACTCAGTATTACTTAATACAATATACTAATATGAATATGGTATTCAATCAGATTAAGTAAGAAAAGGGGAAATGGCAACTCGTCTGGTCTGGACCAAGAGCTCCATTCCTTTCATTCATTAGTTTAGGGAAAGCATTCTCAATCATCTTTTGAATCAAGTCGTCTTGCCCGCAACTGCTCTTTAGAGGCAGGATTAGCAAGAAGCGATCAGGCTGGTGCACGCCCTTCCTTTAGTCTGAAACCGTCTTGTGCTATGCTATATATATACGTAGACTCATCTTTGGGAATCCATGGTAACTTAGCCCGCGGGAAGGCTCTGCCCACTCTACTCTACTCTATAGGGGCGCGCTAAGCGATTATATTCCTTTTTTTTCGTCAGCTTCCCTTAGCAGTTTGATTATCCATTTCATTCCCCTGAGACTGAAGTTGCTAACAAACGGCTTATGGTTCTATTTGCATTTCTCCTTCGCTCCTTTACATCGCATTTCATTTCCCACTGCACTTCAGCTTGAAACACTAGAACAGTTCCTTCAGCGGAAGAACTAATCTGTGCTCGCTTTGAAAAAATAGAATCTAGACTCGGGCAACCTTTTCGAAGAGGACGTTTCCTATGGTTCGAGATTTCGCTTTCCTAAACCTATCTTGATACTCGACTCGCTTTACTCTTTCTAGCCTCCTATATTTAACTTTCCTAAAGCGTACTTTCTATTCTTTCGACTTGATCTATCTCGCTTGACTAAAACTATCTTTCTCAATGGACAGAGAGCGGAAACACTCCACTGCGCAAACGAATCCATCTCCTCCCGTATCCATTGCATCCTTGCCATCAATGCCATCTCTCTTTCTTCCTGGAGAGGACTTTTATTTTATAAGGTTGTGACGTTAGGTCATCCTAGATTGAGTAGCTCGACTTGCTTGAGTGAGAAAAGCCCGATTGCTTATAAATAGAAGTCTTTGTACCACTTCCATTTCTGATTTCTACCTCGCGAGAGCCTTAAGAAGACCGGCCTTTTTTTAAGATTATGATATACTAGCTGAGCCTATAAAGAGTTCTAGCTTGAATCTAGCCCGAACTCTCTTCCTTGCTCTATTGATAGGAATTGCTCTTCCTTTGATGAGGGGCCCTGCCTTTCTTCTGATTCGGTGGAGGCTAAGAAGAAGTCTTAGATTCAGCTCACGACTGGGAGGATGAAACAACTAGCAAGCCTATTCCTGGACTCAGAGGGGAGGACAGAGGTCTTACCGAAGGCACTTTCCCACTTCCTACTATATCTACGCTCCGCTCCGCCCCTTCGCATTCTTCTCTAAAGTAAGCCAAACGATTGATGTCAAAGAAAAGGACCACCCACCCAGCAAAGATAAGAGTGAGGTCTTTCAGCCGGGAACTTCGAACTAAAGATTTGCTTTAGGGGGTATTAAGGGAACAGAGAACTATTTACTTGAGATTTGGAACTTGACTGGCTATCAAGAGTTAGAAAAGAAGTTTATCCCAAGCGGGAAATCAGGAAGCTCTGCTCTAGTATCTCTACCTATAACAAGGTATCAAAGATGTTTTGTTGCTTACAACGAAGAGTTCTAACTTTCGTGGTTCGTACTTCCCTTTCGTATGATCTTCACGATTGAGCTTGACTAAACTGGCTCACTAGCCCAGCCTTGACTTATAAGATTCTTCTTCTGCCCACTAAACGGAAACGAATCCAGGGCAAGCAAAGATAAGAATTCCTAGCCCATTCATATATAATGATCCCATCTACTAGAAAGCGCCTATTCCTTTCTTAAATAGTTAACTAGCCCCGCTTGCTCAACCCTGCTCCTTTCTAGTCGAGCCCAAAATCCCGATTTGAATCTTGTCGGAAAGCTAGAAGGGATTTCCTGTCTGGGATCTCTGCAGACATCCGGATTGAAAAGGAGTTGGTAGGGTGAGGTGAAAGAGTCTTGGCAGAAGAAAGCGGCGAGAGAGGGGAAAAAAGGAAGGAAGGTAAGCATCCAGCTCTCAATCCATCTTCACTATCTTCCCTTCAAGCAAGGCTGACTTCATTGAATGCTGAAAAGCGGAGTTGAATTGGCACTTAATAGCCTGTAGCAGAGTTGAATTAGGGTATCCCCTTCACTATAGGCTAACTGCCTTTATCGAGGGAGAGAAACTGACAGCCAAAGCGTAATGCTTCTTTCATACTGGGTTTTCTCCTGCGAATAAGGAATGATATGAGGGAGAAAAGGAGAGTCTATGCCACCCTATCTAGTAAGGCTTCACACTGACCGTACTTCCGGCAAACAGAACTAGTTCTCGAGGAAGATTGGTTTAAAGCGGCAGGAGATGTCTTAGCTAAGGCTGATGGAATTGCTAACTGAACTAGTCGAATTCCCTTATTCTGACCCGGGTTAAACTCCCTTTCTTACTCTATCTATGGAATCTTTCCCATCGCTAAATGCGTACTTACTGACAGACTTGAATTCATTGTTTACTGCTTACTAAGCTTACTTCATGCTTTTCCTTTATTAGTAGGCCGAAAACAAGAGTTGCGGTGGGCGAAGGTATCAATTTGAGAAAGTTTCATCGGCCTTTGGTACTTCTTTCAATCCCACCGGTCTTCTTATTCAAGTAGTTAACATTTCGCTTCGGTAAGCATTCCTTAAGGATTCTAATCGTTCCAATCCGTCCTAGCTTTCAATTCGTTCTATCGTTGGAAGTCTTATCAAGCGAGGGGATAGGCTTATTATAGGTGGGGGACCCTTTCCCTATCGCTTTTTTGATTGAATCACTCGCCCTCAAGGTTTAAAAAGGAAGGACTCTGTATTGCGTCCATCGCTCTCAATACTTTCGTTAAATAAGAGTACACTTCTAGAATCCCTGTGGTATGGATAAAGCCCGCATGAAAGACGAGTCCTGTTCGTCCAACAGTTTCACCAGCCATATCTACACATAAAGAGAGCTAGTTTCCCACCTAGGTGAACCCGAAGCTATAGCACAGGTAGAGACAATTCTGGTGACCAAGAAGCAGGAGCGGGTAGTGGATTCTGCAGATTTATAGTCAGTTTGTTCTCGTCCCCACATAAAGAGAAACAAAGCGAGCAGTACCCTTTGGTGTTCTCTACCATGAGTCAAGGGCTAGGAATCCACTGAATAGCTAGTAACATAGATTGTGTCTAACAAGCTAAGAATCTCCAGGTCGTAAGCCTTTATACCCAGCTCTAGCTTTTTCTAATTCTATATTTCTTTACTTCATTATATCATTCTAAGTTTCATTTCCTTCGAAAGATATGGCTTCTGGTTTGTTGTGTCCGATAATATTTTAGTATCCGCGAATATTAATGATTCTACAGTGGCATAGCTCCAGACATTCTTCCCTTCAAACTATGGGTAGCCGGATGTTTAGCAATAGGATACCCTTACTAAAGTAAGTCCGCACTTGGGCATAGTATAGGTTTGCCACTTAATCCACTATCAATGTATCAATGGTGGTGGTCCTTCTGTGTAAAGTTAGCTAGTGTGGATTCGCGTAAAAGCTGCCAAACAACCTATTGACAAGAGCCTATGAATTTCATTCTTGCTATTTCCGCACCTCCTGCACGTACTTACGAATCAATTTCCCTCCCCGTTGCTAGGAAGATAGCATTTCCATTCACCCGGAGTTGAAGTTCGATCCATTAGGTTCTTCGATTTGTTCGGAAAAGAAACGAGAGACAAGAAAACATCTTTGATTACGATTAAAAGGAACAATCTCAAATAGACCAAGATCCAATTTCGGGTCATTTCTTGGTGAACATGATCTGCCATAATCTCTTCGATCCCTTCATTTATGTGCCAGAATAAAGAGAGATTTGGTAGGAAAGTGGAAGATACTTTTTGTATATGATAATCAAAGGGAGTGGGAAAGCTGCAGTAATTCTTTGGAAAAGCCCGGTTCTCTTTGTCTTCGAGCTTCATTCCTCAATCCACTGATTTGTTCCTTCATATACCTCCCCACCAATAGATAGAGACAAATAGGAATAACCGAACCACGTCTACAAAATGCCAGTACCATGCAGCTGCTTCAAAGCCAACGTGATGCTCCTTGGTCAGATTACCAAGATATTGGCGAAGACCACATATGATCGAGAAAAGAGTACCTATAATCACATGAAAACCATGAAAGCCAGTTGCTAAGGAAAAGGTAGAACAATAAATACTATCCGAAATAGTGGAGGGTGCTTGATAATATTCCATTCCTTGAAAGCCAGTGGATACTAGAGCCAGTAAAACGGTAGCTACTAAAGCGTAAACTGCCCGTTTTTCCTTCCCCGCGAGTTAGTTTAGCTGGAGACGGAAACAAGGGAATAAGTTCACATGATTCTTGTTTCGGAGGCGAGAAAGGGCACAGATAAACAAACTGAAAGGGATTGGGGTAGGGCCTATCCAACTACTTCTCGACCGGCCCAGCTGCTAGTCGCCATGGCGAGGCTCGGCCAGTTGCTTCCATGATTTTGGGCAACCCTTACAACCACCGGACCGGGGATCTACTTATCGAACGGGTATTACGGCTAAAAAAGACTTTGATTACCTTAACCGCGGGGGTGGTCTCATTCGTCATGTGCCCTTTTACGGGATCCCATTCCCTTCTTTCTTAATCTGTCCTAGCCCGATTCATGAGTAGAAGGGGCTTCCTAGCCCAATTCAATAGGGATTCGAAAGAAAAAGAGAGCGCTTGGAGATATGTAATATCGTCGGATGAAACAACCTCTGAGTTCTGTGCTCGCAGCGTCTCCTTCTCTTCTCAGAGCACCGAGAAGTCACTCACGTCCGAGGAGGTTCGTGCTCAGTCTCAAAAGATCGTTCAGCACACTGGAACCAGGACACCGTAGGGAGCTTCTTTGGAAGGCTTCTTGCTTTCCGAAGCACAGAACCTTTCTTTGGCTGGCCATGCTTGGCCGACTGCCTACTTTCTCTCCCATCCACCGCCCTTCATCTAACTGCTTTAGTCAACACGTGCTTCTTCCTGAATTCCATCAAGCCTCGCTCTCAACGCAAACGGTAGTCAGGGAGTCCGCGGGGGGTCATACTGATCCGGCTATATCCACAAGCGTACCTATCTTACGAGGGACCATTCTTTCTTTCTGTCGAGGTAGTAAATGGGCGCAGGTCTAGCACCATAGGCCTTAGTTAGGTTAGAACCATAGCTAGCCCTATCGCTTAGTGAGTCTTCTTGCTTGGCGATTTCCTTCTTGCTTGAGTTGTTTGGCATGAGCAAGGCAAAGCCGGTGAAAACTGCCTTTTGGATCCATTTAGCAGCTAAAGTGAAACCACAAAAAGAGAAGCGACACCCGGACTTAAGTCTGACTTCGAAGCAATCTCTTTAGTTACTACACTATATACTATATGGGACAATCCAATAGATTGGGACAACGAACATCTGCTTACTCTAGCCAACGCTTTCGTAGAAGCAGGTCAGATTCTTCTTCTTTCCAGGGAGTAATGAAGTAGTACTTTTTTCTATGGATATCCGGATAGATAGATTCCTTTTTCCGGCCTGCGAATTCCTGGAGAGTGTTCTTTCCAGTCATTTGAAACAATCCTAACTCCGGAAGTTACTACTTGACTTTATTATACTAGCTATTTTAATTTCAGATCTACTTTATTACCGCGAATTGTATAAAATGAGTTTGCGTGGGAAAGGATCTCGCTCGAAAGAGACTGTTGGTTCACCTACTCAATTGGAACGACTCTTACTCGCCTTAATTCACAGGAGATGTTCCGTAGGTTCATTCCTTGGCTTTAAGTGGGGCAGTTCGGAAAGAAAGAACAAGGCGGAGTAGTACCTATCCTGCCAGTAGTCCTATGCTTGTCTCAAAGATTAAGCTAAGCCATGCATGTGTTAAGTATGAACTAATTCTGACTGTGAAACTAAGTTATAGTTTTATGGTATCTGCTACTCGTATAACCGTAGTAATTTTAGAGTGAATACGTGCAACCCCTACTTCTGGAAGGGATGCATTTATTAGAGAAAAGGTCGACGCGGGCTCTGCCCCTTGCTGCGATGATTCATGATAACTCGACGGATCGCACGGCCCTCGTTCCGGCGCCTTGAGCCTCGGATCTTTCCTATTTACTTAAAACACTGGGAGCTCATCCTCTTGAGCAGCAGTAAAGGCTCTAACCCGCTCAATAGCCTCCAACCACATATACTTGTATCGACGGGAACCCCATTTCGCCCGTCTCGCGGTATCACCTGGACACATCCAACCCTCCACGCTAACTCGCCCACCTTCAACACTTCAAACCACTCCCTGGGTCTTCTTTAGCAAAATCCGTGAGGGGCAAAGCTATCTTGGAGTAGTCCTTCACAAATCTTCGATAATAGTTGGCCAACCTAAGAAATGATCATAGCTCGTGGATATTCTTGGGAGGCTGCCACTCCTGGATAGCCTGCACCTTCGGTGGATCCATGCGAATCCGATCCTCCTCAATGAAGTGGGCAATAAAATGGATTCTCTTCTGCGTGAACAAGCACTTAGACAGCTTCACATAGAACTCGTGCTCTCGCAGTCTGGTGAACACTTTTTTCATTAAGGTATAGAAAAGAAAGTAGTTGGGGCATTCGTAAAGCCGAAAAGCATGACCAAGAACTCATATGCCCCCTATCCCCTCATTCGCCCGACACGACATCCTTTTCTTAAGAATAAAAGATCGGAGCCGGTTTCAGTCGATTGGATACCTCTAGTCATTCTCTACCAACTCCTTTCACAGCTCAGTCTAATGAGTAAACTTGAATTATTGGCCTATTCGAGCAGGTTATGGCATTCCTGTCTGTAAATGCATGCTTCGGCCCGTTCTGCCATAATTCTTCGACGGCTTGGGAAAAGAACTTCACCGCTCATGGTCTTCCTACTCCGATCTCGCTTCGGGTTCACCACTACTGGCTCTCTTTCTTTTTCTTCGGCATTTACACCCCACCCCCTATTTGAGTAAATAAATACCTCCAACATCAAAAAGATCTTCCGCCCCTCTCAAAAGGCATTTGTTATTCTTTGATTGATTGAGAATCCGCGTCAGGTTTTAGCGAGGGTTCCATCTGTCGGCTAAAGGTCCATTGCTTTTCTAAATTGAATTGAAATCGTGTAAGAAAGGCGAATCGAAGTCCAGTGCTACAGGTTTCCTTTCCCTCAAGCAAAGAACAAAGATTTTATTCGGAAAAGCTAATTCCTTGATCCGGGAAAGCGGTTAGACTAGGTCTCATAATAGGGATAGGAGTTTCGTAAGCGCTCTTCTTGGAATTGAAGCAGTTCTTGAATCAGCTCTTAGGACAACTCAACTAGGCTTCCTTGCGCTTTAGTTTAGGACATAACTAGAATATAAAGTAGAAAGAGAAAAGCTATTCTTGTTAGCAGTTGAACAAGACCACTAAAGCTAGCCGCTCATTTAATCTCCTGGGTTTTACACTATTCAATACAAAAGATCTATCTACTCGTGGGAGGAGGGGAGGCAATTAGCTCAGTGACCGAGTTCAGTCACCCAGTTCTAGTTCTTTGACCCGAGTGTATCAATCAAGTAGAAGTATTTTTGCTAACCCGGCGAAGATAGCTGCAATCGAGCTACCATTTCATTTAAAGAGTGATCGAGATTCGGATCGGAAGAGTCTATCTCGCCTGAGTCTTCCTTTCCTGTTGTTGGACCATTAACCGCTGCTAGTCTCGTATCCGTTGTTCTAGTTAAAGATAAAGTAACTGTTCAATTTACCGCTGCAGAAGAGACAGTTAGATAATAAGCTCTGGGGCTTTCGGAAGGGGGGTATGAGGGCAAAGTCCTATCTACGAATGCTATGGGCGCTATTGTCTTTGCTAGCTGTTTTTGCGCCTAATCCCGTGAGTTGAGGTGGTTAGGCATAAGAAGAAGTTTATGCTCGCAACAAAGCAAAAAGGCAGACGGTCTATTATAACGAATAGTATGATAGCACTCCTTCTATAGCTTTCCCAAGAAAATAAGCAACTCTTCCTGCTTTCTACAGGCATTTTACTCATTTTATTTATACTGTCCTTTCCTGCTATGGGACTTCTACTAACTTGCTCGAACTCGCTCGAAAGCTGAAGGCATGACGGGGAGATTAGCCAGTAAGGCATTTTCAATTGAAGAGTAGGGTTTAGCATCTAAAGTCATTATATTCTAACTTCTGCAACTCAAGACAGATGGCAGCAATAAACCCTAGAGAAGTCAACTATAAACAAATGGAAATCGAAGACGCGATTCGCGCGGGTCCGCTTTTCTTTTTAAGATAGCAAGGAGGCGATTTGTTCGCTGGGCGATTAGCTACTATAGGAATAGCAGCCTTCTTCCTTCAATCCTACAGATCGGGCGAAAAAGGGCTTTAGCACCAATCGACTGCTTCTGATCTGGGCCAACCAATCCGAAGTCTCTGCAGCCGGGTGGGGGGATAAAGCCCCACCTAACTACTTTTATCCCCTCCCAGGTTAGTGTGCAGATAGAGGACAAGGGGGAGCGTACCAAGACAAAAACAATCAGACACATCGCGAGATGAGCCTAAAGCCCAAAAGGAAGGGCACTCACAAAAGGTCTTGCTGCGCGAGAATAAGGTCTCATACAAGCCTGGGACAAGAACTTACGATAGATAGCGAATCGAATGGGGGTCCTAGTTCCAACTAGGACTGTCATAGGAGCGTCAAGCCAATCAAGTTCGATGATTCGACGTTGCACACGAAAGAGGATCAGAGGCCCCTCAACCTATTAAGAAAGGGTTTTTGAAAGCAGCATGAAAAGTCTCAGTTCCTTTGATGCTGCTTACATAGTGTAAGCCGAGCCGAGCCGAGAATAAAGGCTGGCATAGAAGTCTCTCGCGCGCGGGCGAAGGAGATGCATTTCTGGTACTGGTAGTACTGGACAAGCTCTCAGGGAATAATCTCTTTCTTCTTTCTTCCTTTCTTTCCCATGACGACTAGGAACGGGCAAATCACAAATTTCACTTCGAATTTCGGACCTCAACATCCTGCTGCTCATGGTGTTTCACGATCAGTATTGGAAATGAACGGAGAAGTGGTGGAACGTGCGGAACCACATATTGGATCACTCCATAGAGGGACTGAGAAATTAATAGAGTACAAAACTTATCTTCAAGCTTTACCTTATTTTGATCGTTTAGAGGGCGACCGCGGAGTCACTGAATGAAGTCCTACCGAACGCAGCGAGGCAGAGATGACTAAGTGACATATGGAATATGGCGACGACAATAGCATGTCGTAGAAGGAGATAACGGGTGGAGCCAATGATCCACTAAGACTAACGTATCTACAACTACATCCCCGAGCGGCAGTAAAAATGAGGCGTGAATGCAAGATGCCAGCGGAATGATCGGCTGGACAGAGGCTAGGGGCCACCGCGTACTTCTTTGTGTGTCGGAGATATAAAGCGAGTGCACCGGAAAAGAACGGGAACTGGGTCGATCTATTCTATGGCGAAGGCGAAGCATAACTGCACACTCACACGATCTTTGCCGAGAGATATAGGAGCATTCGGTGGAACCGGTGAACCACGTGAGCTGGTTAGATGCGTGGGGCAGAGGGCTCATAGTAACTTAACCTTGCCTCCTCTGCTTTGAGAACCGTGTGAACGGAGAGTGGGCAGAAGGGAAGGAGGTCCTCATACGGAGTCGCACACTTACTTGAGCAGTGCGGGAGACTGGGGAATGGGTCGAGTAAACTCCCCTGGGGCCGGAAAAAGACGAAGCTTTATGGTCTGGATTTGTTCTTAGTGATTGGAAAGGATGGCTATTCAAGGCTTTCCCTCCCTTAAAATGAAAAGAAAAGGCGACCTAGATTAGTTGTGACGTGATGCTGCCATCATTGAAGAGCAGCATGGCCCAAGCTTGTGTAGCGGAATTGAAGAAGGGAAAGGAACAACGGCGCATCTTTTTTCTTGCCGGAACTGGGCTAAGGTAAGTCCAGTGGGAGAGCCGTGTGATGGGTAACCTTCTTGCACGGTTCGGGGAGCACTTGTGT
>JAREIK010005075.1:0-57336 GCA_029783825.1 Sapria himalayana
TTCTGGTTTATGCCGGAAATATATATGAAAAAATATTCTCTACTCCTTCCACCTTAACCCTAGGGTCCATTCATGCGGCCAAATAATAAAGAGTTGGAATGATTGACCCATACTTTAAGTAATTAGTTATCATCTCAATAGTCATGTCACTATATGTCAGGTTATTCTAATCTTTCTAATCACGTCACTAATGCTGCATATGTAGCTGGGTGCAATGCAAGTGATGGAAGTATAAACTAACTAATACATGTTCACCATATAATAAAAATCTTTAAGAATTTTATAAATAAAATTCATGCATCTTAGTCTCTATTATCAATAATAAGTTCATCACTCATACTATTGATATAGTCATATATCTTATGTTCATATCTAACATATGACTCCAACATCAGGTATGTGTATTCCAACAGCGTCTAACACCCATTTACAATTTCTTTTTTTTCTTTAGACCCATAAACAAATAGAGACTACCAAACTCTTTTTGTCTGGTTGGCTTTCGAAGATATTTTAGTGAGTTATGTATTTTTTCTAAAGTGAGAGAAACAACCATCATCCACACTCATACTATCAGGTTAATGATGTGACACATGCATCCAACATGAAAAATCTCTTTTAATGGCCCATCTTTAATGGTCCTAACAAACATGTTAATGGATACTCCATTATTTAAATGCATTATCAAATGTGATACTATATATTTTATTTTGAATACTATATTCTTTAAAGATTCTTATCATGTACTCAACATATGGCTGGCCATTATAGGATGCAGGATGCCTGAAAATCCATATCTATTTATTTAGTGGCCATTATAGAATATACATTGTGAGTAGTAAGGCATGCAAAGATAATCATCACGACTAGGCTAGATTATCAATATCATGGACACATACCATTATATTTCCTTAAATTCATTATTATTATTTATTTTTCTAACTTATAATTTCAGTATGTATCCTATATGTGGACTTAGGAACATATGATATTGCATGTGTGAAAATAGGTATGCACGATATTGACCATATTTTGATCCTTTGAAAATATAATTAGAAGATCAATCATGGTGGTCAGTTTGAACATGGCTTCCTTCCCAAACTTGTTGGTGTATATGAAGGGGGTTAACATAAAAGTTGAACTGATCTTGCCTCAAAGACCCCACCGCTCAATTAGGTTTTTCTCAGATAAAATGGACTTTTTTTTGGTGAAATGATCGGCATTCCTTTTAGTTGCCCAATCCCATACACACTCCTATAATTATATATTTTCTTATAACACTTGTATTGTACCGATTCTTCATTGATACTCCAAGCATTTTTATTTTATACTATGTTAAAGTGAGTCCAAAGTATAGATATACTTCTAGTTTTTTATTTTTTAAATGTTTGAGTTTGGGTCAAGGCCATGGAAGAAAACATAGTTTCAGATGCCTCAGACCTTTCCATAGGATTTTCATTATTAATATTATTTAAATCAACATTAATATTAATCTCATTATTAATAAATTCATTTTTGTACCATTTTTTAGTTTATTAATTATATTTTAATTTCTAAAATTAATTTTTTTTTGATATTAATAAAAATAAAAAAACTAAATAAAATTTTTAAAATAATACCCATTTATGGATAAGATAGAAAAATTCAAAGCTTGCACCTACCTGCAAAATCACGAACCACATCACATCACACCTAGTTTTGTTGGCAAAGATGGACCAGTGCACCCACATCGCATATCAGTCCACAATCCACACCGCAACAAAGATGAAGCCACCAAGAGCGAAGCCAAATACCAAAGACAAACTAAGAGGAGAGAGATTGAGAGATAAACGAGTCACAAGCACGAGATCATGAGACAAGAGAGAGATAGAATAGAGATATAGAGGTGAGTGAGAGTGTGAGAGTTAATGAAAATAGAAACATCATATAAATAATGAAATTTTAAAAATATATTTTTTTTTATTTTTTTTGAATTTTTTAATAATTAAATCAAGCAAAAACCTGACATCCGTGATCCGTCAGACCATGCTTGAAACTTGGTTTTAATTCCATGGTATGGTAGCCTACCATACTAATAGACCATGCCTACGGGCTAGGTAGAATGGTAGTGCTTGGCTCAGCTTGAGGCCCAACACCCAATGGCCTAGAACGATATGAACCATACCACAATCTAGCATAGCCCAAATCTAAGTACAATTCTGGATAGTGTGGTGCCGTGCCTAGGCAGCTCAGGTTACTTGCCACCTCTATATGTCATAATAATTATTATGAGTCTGGTGTTGATAATAATTAACATACAAGAAATAAAACCTTGCATGACTGTCATGACCATATTAGTCTACCCCACTTATGTGTGTAAAGTGACACACATATTACTATATGTCAAAGCTATCACATGACGCACACAAAGATGAAACTTATAGGTTAGACATTCTATCTAACCCAAACATTACATGAAGTTTGGTTCTTTTAGAATGTAAATTATAGATTAGTCTTAAATAAGATTGTGCTTTTGAATTTTTAAGTGTGATACTCATAGTAATTAAACTTATCTACACATTGAACCTTTGAACATTGATTTATCTCATGTGTTAATATTAGTAGGGATGTCATTTCCTTCTTATCGTATTATATGAGTGTCATGTGGCTTACTTGTTACCATTTGTCATGATCGACATGTATAAACTTATGTATAGTTGATAACACCTAAATTTTTGGTCTAATTTACATTAATCATCAATATCTAAACACAATCATAAACAAAATTATAAACTCATAAATTCATAAATTCATCTTAATAAAAAATATATTCACCAATCCTAGATCTCAATTTAGATGAATATTAAGGAGGAAATCATGCAATATATATTGAGAGATATCTCATGGATTTGAGGGTTCCAAATGAAGAGCCTAATGAAAATCATAGTAACAAAAATTCTAATTCTAATCAAAAATTGTTGTAATTGAATGTTGAAATTGTATTGCATATGATTCTTGACATACATGATGGTATTTATTATGAGCCATGTCGTGTCGACATGATTATAAAAAGGGTCATCCCAACATGACCCATTGTTGTGGCTTTTGGGAGGGTATTGTCACGTCATGCCATGCTGGGTTAGGCTTGGACAGGCAAATTATTTTTATTCCAAGCCAGCCTAGGTTTAGTCTACTAGTCAAGTTAGCCTTGTTCATTCAAAGCTAGCTTGGGTCATGACTAGGCTAGCTTGGTTTAGGCCATACTAGCCATGGTCATGTTTAGAATAGTCAATTTGGCTAGATGGGCCAAACATGGTCCTCATAGGCTATTATGCTGAGTCATGCCAAGTGGGTTAGGCCTTGCAAAGCTCACTCAGTTTATTCTAGGCTAGCCTAGGTTCAAGCCATTTTCTAAGCTATCATGGGTAAGGCCAAGCTAGCTTGTTCATTCTAAGATAGCTTGTGTTAGGACTAGGCTAGCTAATTTGGCCAATGAGATTTAACCTAGCTTGCATGTGCCATTTTGGAGGGCCGTGCCATGCCATGCCTGAGTGCCTCTCATAGCAAAATGTTTGGCCTATTAGGGTCCCATGACACATCTTGGCATAGTTCTCATTTGTGTAATATTGTACTAGGCATGGCTGAACCATGTTAGGCTACATGCCATGCCCAGGTAGTCTAGCCTAATTGACATCTTTTTATGTTTTGATTATCATGATTGAGAAAAGTGATCTCTATAATACAAAATCATAATATTAGAATTTTGTATGATTTTGGTCCTAGCTTTCTGAACAAAATATCATGGCACATGTATTGTAATGACTGAGATAAATGATATCTATAATACAAAATCATGATACTGTAATTCACTATAACTTTAGTCTTAAATTTCTGAGCAAAGTATCACAATATTAAGATTATCATGATCGAGATAGTTAGTCTTTATAACACAAAGTTGCATCTCTAGATTTGGTTGTGACTTTGGTATTTTCTCAAAGGAGTACAAAGTCATATCATTAGAAAAGTTACGATCAGAGTAAGTGCTCTCTAAAATGAAAAGTATTGGTGAAAAATACCGCAATTAAAAACACATGTTTTTTTGGATATGTATTTGATAAATTATATCTATGGAAATCACCACGACTATTTATATAAGTTAGATAAAGGGCATACATGACAAAAAAAATAATGTCATGGCTATTAAATGTTTTAAAAATAATTTGGTCACGACTCCAAGGAAAAGTTCCATCCATGATGAATGTCTTACAAAATAAAATTATTGTGTTATCTTAGTGGTAGAGTCATGTTGTATAAAGAAAGTCACGACCACTCTTTGTAAAATTATGACAAAGAAAAGATGCTACAGCTACTTAATAAATTTTGTGGGAGTTATATCAAAATCATGATAAAAAAATTATCAAGACTCTCTTTCACTTCTCTTATCTTCAAGTTTTTTCTCTATCGAGTATACCAATTCTATAAAAAATCACCATGATTTAACAAATATTTGTCAAATTCTTTCCAAATAAGAATTTACTAAAATATTTCTAATAAATACCAGAATAAGTTGATACACAATAAAATAAACTCACCAAATAAGGAAAAAATAGTAAATTTTGAGTGTCAAACAAATTATCACACTAAAAGTATTGTTCATGAATCAAATTTCATAAAAAATATCATAACATCAACATTACAAGAAGTATATATTACAAATTATCAAGGATAACAAATATACACATCTCAACATGGTAAAGATGACGGATTGTATCATCGACTGTTAGAAATAAAATCTCAGGTTAGTAACTTGAGTGCATAGCTCAAATGAGTGTATAGATATGAAAGGTTTCTCTGAATCTTATTTCTTTACTATATATTCCATCATTTTTACAATCATGTCGCATAATATTTCTCATCATTTTCTAATGGAATTCATAGAATCTTCAAACGTATCAAAAGTAAAATATATTTGTTCCTGGTTCTCACTAAATTTCTCTCATCGTTGTTCAACCACTTCTACCTATAATACACATTTTATTTCATTATTGAATCTCAGTCCATGATTATTGAATCTCACTTCTACCTATAATACAAAAAGTAAAATATATTTGCATAAAGTAAAATATATCTATACCACTTCTCACTATAAAATTTTTCAAATAAATTGGTTATTCCCATAACTCTAGTCTCCATTCATTTCATTGCTTCCTCCAAGATTTCCATTATGCAATATACATTTTTTTGGTGAGTCACAAATAGTGCTCCTTCTTTTGGAGGTGCATTTGCTATATTGCATTTCTTTTCTTTGCCTTCACTTTATTTTCCTTTTCTATATTTCTCATGTTTTCTTCCCACTTGTTATTTTTTTTCTTCAATTCCTAACTTAGGTAGTTATACAAAAATGCTCATTCATGTAATCGATATTAAATTTTATCTTTTTTAGCATGTGCATGACTTCTCCAAATTTTCTATTTTTTTTGTGTGTAATATTCGACAAGGTATACTCCCTCTTAATCATATTTTTCTCTACTTTAATCTCTCTAAAATTTTATCTTTATATTTTTCTTCAATCACTTCTATGCTAGCTTCAAGGAAGGGCAGCGCATCTTGCCTAGTTTTAGTTAACTTTTCATCTTCGAGAATTTTTTTTCTTCATGCTTTCTTCAAGCTCTCTTTTAACACTTGCAATGTTAGTCGAGACATCCATGGATATATTTTATCTCTATCTTTATATATTAGAATTCTCTTGCCTTGACATATTATCATTACCAAAGAATGGTGAATTAGATGTCTAGAGAATTCACCCTCCAAAATATTGAGGATAGACTTCTCCAAGATCTTCCTCACCTGGATCTTGAATCCTTTCACTAGGATGAGAAGTAATATCACCCCATCTTGCATGATAGTTGAGATAAAGAGAGTTGACAACAAAATAGAGCATATAAATATAACCAAATCTTGTTTCCTCTATGAGTTCTTTTGTCACCATATATTCATAAGTACTTTTCAATGAAACCCTCATTTCTCATTTTCCACTCTTAAATATTTAGTTTCATTTTTAGGGATTTGAAGGACATACCATCCATAACATCTTGCAATTCAAATATCTCATCGATAGATTCCTCATTGAAGAGGACCCAAACATCTCGTACATTGTACTTTTATCATTTAATGTCTTCCAAATTTGAATAAAATTGATTGACGATTATAGTGTTTCGTCTTTCCAAGAGAATGCAAAAATTTTCACACTTTTTATTCTCAATTGATTCCTAGAAGGTAAAATAAATTCGTTAAATGCACTCTCCTATAAAGTTTTTGTTTCCCAAGATTGAGATCATTCATTTTTCCCATTTTTATAAGGAAAGTTGACTCTGATGTTGTGACTTTGGGAGAAGCCTTGTAAATATATTAACTCTATCACTTGACTCTTGCCTTTTAACTTGACTCAATCTCAAATCTTCCCACTCTTAGATTCAAAATCAAGGTTTCATCCTTCATGATAGCTCTAATATTTGATCATTAGGGTTCCAGACATTTTTATTAAGGCGACGGAGAAGAAAAGTCTAAACCATCATGAAAAATTAAAGTTAGAAGCTATAAAAAGAATTAGGTTTTAGTCATGGCCCTAACAATTTTATTATTATCCACATAGTCATGACTTTTCATTTAAAAAGAAAGTCAATGCAAAGTTTGAGTATCACAACTTCATTTTGCTTAAAAGAATGCTACGACTAGATTTCAATATTGCGACTTCATTTATATACTGTGTACAAGTATTGGTTGTATGTGTTTACGTATTCACAACAATAAAAATATAAAGATGTTTATTACATCACACATGTGAATAATAAAATATTGTATTATCTCCCAAGTAGTATTATGTTTAATATCTATAGTTAAACTTATTTTTTTAGTTCAAATTTCTTTATTGTCGATCTTTGATGTCCATGCTAATTTTTTTGGTATAGTTTTCCTTTTTTTAGTATAATTTTTTTTAGTATAGTTTCCATTATTTATATGGGCATCCATATCTAAAATTTCATTGATCATTCTGTTTTATTCACGACTTTGTCTCTTGTAGGTCTAATGATGATAGTCAGGACTTTTTCGGAGTTACAAAAATTTTCAAGCACTCCAACCTTAACCTTGTCATTGTTTTCATCCTCCTTTTAAATATCATTTTACTTAATGTCTTTCTCATTAATTATTATAGCTTTCTGAGGAGTAACTTTTAAATTCATGCTTGGACCTTGGAGTTTAGCTGTTATGAATCTTATTCGATCTCTTTCCATGTCACTACTCTTCTTTATCTTTATTAGTAATTCCAAAATATTGTCTTCAAATAATGGTTTATCTATTTAGTATTAATATTTTTGCTATAGCAGTCATTCTAGAATCCAATACAATAGACCTTTGAGACATTGAATGCAAGGATGGTGGTATGACTATAAATAATAGTCATACTTTGAATACCATCAGCAACTTTGAAATAAATTCAATTTTTTGATATCTATATTTTGTGGTCTAGAGGTTTTAATTCAATCCAAGAAGTTTCACTCATGTGAGTGGTGGGGGCTACAAAATAGAAAAAAAAGTGGAAAACAAAAACAAATTAAATACTAAGCAATTATTATATCCATACAGCTAGAAAAAGAATTATTCTTTCAAAAAAAAGTATGGCATCTCAATTTCACTAATCTAAATATAACTAAATAATTCCTAGCAACATCACCAAAATATATTATGATTATGTGAGGGTGCAAAATTATCATAATTGACATGATTCAAAAATCTCATCGGGTAAGTATCTTTTGTCTAATATCATTCCATAACTATATGTGTTATATAAGTTACAAAGTTGATATACGTTTAGATGATAATCACATAGAAATTATGTAGATAATTTAATCAATCAATATTAAACTAACAACTACTCAAATTAAATAGATATACTTGGTCTTTAAAAAGAAACTAAGAGTCTAGGATTTCCTAACTTTCTTGTGTGTGATAATATTTCTTTAGTATTTGATCAATATCATGTCTAGTTGTTAGATGAATGATAGATTAATATGAAAATATTTGTATGCCCTCTTGGTATTTAAGGTAGTCATTATACTTGAACTATCACAATCAATTAAGATCCCCACATAGTTATCCTTTTAGTATTTCAATACTAAACAAACATGTCTTTAAAATTTTTATTATTTATCATCAACTTATTATTACCAATAGTCAATGCATAATCATTATTGTTAAAATCCCCCCCGCTCTCTCTCTCTCTCTCTCTCTCTATATATAGTGATTCTGTTAAATGTAACATTAAATAGATTATGCAGAATATAACAAAATATTAGAAGAAAATAACATAACTACAATAAATATTAGTTTTAACATAGTTCATTAGTTATCCAATACAACTAGTTACATTAGTTTTAACATAGTTCACTAGTAGTCCAATACGACTAACTCATCTATCAGAAAAGCACACAACACTTTCATATTTAGTAACCTAAAATATTCTAGTACATAATTGAGAGATACAGAAAGAGAGAAGAAGAATAGAGCACACACTTTTAATTACGGATATAACATATATATATATAACAATTAGGGTTCTACATAAAATAGAAACAAGTTGGATCTTCAAAGCGAACAAGGTCATGGTCCAAAAAATTCTTTGGCCTAGTATCATATCGAGCATTTGAAAGTTAGATATACTCAATATAAAAGAATTATTTTATTTTTTGATTTAGGTCCTCGAGTTTTAGGCGATCCATATGATAGAGTGCTCTGGCCATAGAAAGATCATATAGTACCAACTCAATTTAATGGTCCACGTATCTCTTGGGTGGTAACTTGTTTCAACACATGATAGGAATGATATCTCAAAAATAGTCAAAAAGTTCCAAAATTTATATATGCATCTTGCTACTAGCCTCGAAATTCTCATGAATCTTTAGGGTTACAAGACAATACTCCATTTTGTATCATACGTTTTGCTAATTATATTGATGATAATATTCTTTGATGATTATCTATTACTTCATGTTATCAAGATAATATATTGGTAAATAAGATCTAAGATATATATACAATCAATAATTGATGCTAAGAATATATTTATTTGATCTAGAAAATTCAATCCAAGTATTAAGTCTTAATCATACAAGGGAATCACTTCAATTATTTTTTCCCTTCTAATCTTTCAATAGGACCTCCATGTTTGATATGATGACAATTATTAAAATTTATTTAAAATTTACTATCTTGATCTAACTAATACCTTTGGTTATATTAAGATATAATTTCTTCATTATTTTTTGAGAAATAAAAAGATTGAATGCACCTATATCCATTAATGCTTTTGCATTATGGCCAATAATGGTGAAATTTATCAACATATAGCATCTTTGAATGCACACTTTTTACTTTGAATTGAACTCAAAAAAATTGAATTCTATTTAATAATAATAAGTTTTTATACAACCACAAATCATATGTGACCCCATCACAAAGTAAAAATGCTAATGGAATTCTTTTATTTTCACCCTCCATTGATGACTTTTTCCTTGTCAACGAAAAATTATCCCTTGCCACTTATTATGATTTGTCATGTTCTTTTATTTACTCTTAGAAAAATTTAGGTTATCCACCTTCATAAAATTTATCAAGGATTTAGTTGCCAATATTTCATGAGTGAAATCTTAGATG
Source organism: Sapria himalayana (assembly GCA_029783825.1). NCBI lineage: Eukaryota > Viridiplantae > Streptophyta > Magnoliopsida > Malpighiales > Rafflesiaceae > Sapria > Sapria himalayana. The sequence continues at coordinate 9,688 of JAREIK010005075.1, forward strand.
CCTCCCCTTTATGTTATTCTTGCATTGTGATTGATATTCAAATTATCATCTATTCTTGTGTATTTTGATGGTTGATAATGATGTGTATATGTTAGAAAAGTGTTAATATGTATCAATTTCATGATTCTTGCTATTTTAAAGAGTTTTAATGAATATTTATGAAATCAATGAGTTTTTGGAGATATTTAGCAGATGTGATTGATCATAGTGTTTCATATAGTTTTAGTGTTCATTCTTGGCTAAAACTCTACCCAATTGGTTTAGAGTAATTCTTGCATACCATAACCTTAATAACTCGTTAGGATAATCTTTATAATATATGACATATTCTTAATTATTGAAATATTATCATAGAGTCATAACTATACTTAAATTGGAAAAAATAAATAGTTGTGATATTAATTCTCCATTATAGCAATTAAGTACCCCATTAATACTCAAGATCATGGTCAATTTCATATTATAATTTCTTTATTTTTATATGACTGGATAGTCTCAAGTCAAAGTCATGATAGTTGACTCTTGAGGTATAGAAAATTATAGAGCCATAACTACTCATTCCAAAGCTATATTGATTATTTAAAGCCATGACTTTTTGAACACTAATTGTTATAGAGGACATTCGACATTACTCGTGTACTATCATTTTTAAGGCTGTGACTCTTGTCATCAATAATAATATATCTACAACTTATATGTGCAAACTTAGTGCTGATGTTGTGGCATCCTAACAGTGCCATACAATATGTTATATGAGAAAAGAAAATATTAGTACAATATTCACTAATAGTATCATGGACACTTTAGAAATTTGAATGGTTTCTTTTGCTCTATGTCCAATTCCTCATGCCATAGCCACAACCAACAGATAAAAGACCTCTATGACTAAATACATATAAAAGAAATCATTCATCATTCTTGTGACTAAATACATATAAAAGAAATCATTCATCATTCATGTGACTAAATACATATCAAGAAATAACATTTTCCAATGTCATGACCTTCACATAATACCACGGCTATATAAAAATATAAGAAAGTATCTTTACTCTATGGCTACTTCATAGTATTGTGGCCCTATATGGACTACAAATGGAAAAAAGTATGAAGTTTTTGTCATTTTGAAGTGCCATAATTTTGTGTTATAGAGAGATTAGGCCAAAGTCTTTGTCATTGTTAGCACCATGACTTTATGTTGTAGAAATATCAAGATATTGAATAGAGTAACATTCATTTTCTAGAGTCAAGGCCTCAATCTGAAGAGATAAAAGCCAAAATTATGACTTTTCTTTAAAATTCATGATTTCCTACTTAGAATAATGCAATGTTTCCCAAGTATAAAAGTGAAATATAGAGAATTTCTTAAATTATTCTAATTTCTTCTCATTCTCTCTCATGCTACAAGCAAAATCATAACAACTAAAAACCCTAGGGGTGAATTTTGCACTCTATAGGGTTATACAAGCAAGAAAGGGATGCATGATTTATGTCAATCCCTAGAGTTGGGTTGCACGGATCTCAAGCCCATCTCAATTAGGGCTATATTCAGAAATTTATACGAAACTATTGTGGTCATGGGTGTTTGTAATTTGAATTTTATGATATAATTAGTTTGAATTATGAATGTATTAATGGTTTGATTTATTTTATGTATGTATATTGATGATAATGACTAAATAAATCTTGAATGAGAATTTTGACTATTAGTAGGTTTGTGTGAAATTGTCATGATAGATGGTGATAGGCTAACCATGAGGCTAACACATGCTTTTATATGAGTATATTATGATGCTAAATGTACAAATACTTTTATATGTCAATCCATAAAATTCATCTTAAAGGAATATAGTGCTTGATTAAGATAAATATTATATAGAATATTCTCCAAAAAAATATATCTTCAATGTGAGAGTTGCATCACTACTAGTGAGGATGATGAGTTGTAATCCTTGGGATATGCATGAGTATATTATGACTCATAATATTGGGATAGCCCTTATTAACTATCACCACATTGTGAGTCTCTAGATAGTTCCCACAAGTGAATCTTGAGATTATAATACATTAATTATGATTGGATGCAAATTATGATGGTAAAAATATAAATGCTTATCAACTATATAGATCATTGGTCTTTATGATAATGATGATTAGAGACTATAAGTGTGTATACAAAGCAACCATCAAGAGTAGTTGATGAAATTGCCTAAAAGGTATGAGATTGTGAATAATTCTTACACATAAATAAATTATTATCATGATGGTGACATATATGCAAGACTGCTACGAGGAGACCACTAGTTAGAAGAGTTCAATAGTGAAAACCACCTTGTATGCCATTAGGGTGAGGGGTCATTACAAAATACCATAACCTTTGTTATGTGTCCACCATTATATATGTTGAGAAACTTAATAGTATCACATAGACAAAATTAATTAACTATTGACTTAAGATTTGTTCAATAATCTGTGTATCTATTTTAGTGAAAATAGGTTATCTCATTATTGTGTAACTGAAATACTAATACAATTTCCAAATGTTTGATATCTAGATAAATGTCTATTATACTAATTTTATGACCCATGGACTTATGAATCTTAGTTGATAAAATACTCTTATCATCAAATTGCTGAGACATCATCTAACTAATTAAATTAGATAGAGTAATAAAATCACAACAAATATATTGACACCATTACTAGGTACTATTTAGTTTAGTTAGTCAAAAGTGAGGTTACTTAATTATTAATGTAAAAAGATAACTTGGGCCTTTGTATAAATATCAAACAAATAATGATGACAATTTGAAGAGAATGAGTAGGAAGGATCAAGCAAAACCCCCATGGAAGAGCTTGATGGTAACGAAGGTAGACATGGAGAACTTAAAGATTTGATTTGATAAATTTTAGAGCAAAGCCATGACTAAAGAAATGAGAGCCATAGTAAATCTAAAAGCCATGACACTCAATAGATATTATTTGATATATAGGGTTGTGGTTTTCAAAGTAGCCATGAATTTGGATGCACAACTACCAACAGATTGGGAAAACCCACGGGCTAATTTTGAATGCATTTCCCAATCACCATCATTATGCTTTTCTAGGAAAAAAATAAGTTAAAGCCCAATATTATTTCATCATTGATAATAGAGAATATAAAGACCTAAAATGTGAATCTCATAAAAAATTATAAAATTGCTTTGGCATGGTTCACTAGACAATATAAAAAGGATTAGTTTATTAGTATGCATGCATAAAATCTATTTAGAGGAATATATGAGACTAATGATTGCACCTTTGTGATGGCTAAATCCCATTATGTAAGTTATAGTAAAAAAAATGATTATTAAATGGTTAAACACATGTATTATTTAAAAAATATCTAATAGCCCATGAGTGAGTCTCATTCATTGATAAAATATTGGACGTGATTTCTTTCTATTCTTATTTTTACTTTCTAGATGGGTATTTTGGTACAATCAAATTAAGATATATCTTGTAAACTAAGAGAAAATAATATTTACCTACCCATTTGGAACCTCATCATTTAGAAGAATACTATTTGGATTATGTAATACACCTATTATGTTTCAAAGATGCGTGAATGCAATTTTTATCAATCTTAACGAAGAAATTATAGAGATATTCATGGATAATTTTTTAGTTTGTTGATATTCTTTTAAAGAATATTTACATAATTTAGAAGTTGTATAAAATATATGTAAAAAAAATATTGTTATCTTAAATTTGGAAAAAATATCATTTCATACTTAACTAGATAATAGTATTGGGATCTTCAGTGTTAGTTAGAGATTCAGATACTAATAATGCAAAAGTATTTATCATGAAAGATTTACCATACCCTACTATCATAAAAGGGGTGAGAGGTTTTTTTAGACGTGTGCTTTCATAGGACATTCATTCATAATTTTTCAAAAATAGCTAAACTATTATTTAAATAAATGGAAAAAGATGGTTTTAACTTTGATCACGAATGTATAAAAGTATTTGAATAACTAAAAAAATTGCATTGAAATTCAAATCTTGATTTTGAAAAACTATTTCTAATTATTTTCGATGTGAATGCACACGCCTTAAAAGCAATGTTTGGAAATAAGTGAGATAGAATTTTTAGAATGATCGATCTCTTATGCAAGTTGTATATTAAATGAATCCCGAGGGAATTATGCAATTATGAAGAAATAATTATTGGTTGTGGTTTTTTCTTTTGACAAATTCTGACCATAGATATTTGGAGTAAACGTGGTTGGTTATCTATATAGATTATGTGGTGGCGTGATATTTAATGATAAAAAAATTAAGCTAAACCCATGCTGATAAGGTGGATACTACAACTCTAAGAATTATATCTTTAAAAAAGGGGAGTGAAAATATGATAACTAATCATTTATCATAATTAAAATATAAAGATGCCAAAATAAAAAAAAACTAAAATTTCAAAAAACTTTTCGGATGAGCACATTTTGAAAGTCAAAAATCGACTTCTTTAGTATGCTACTTTTTCCAATAATTTAGGATGCAGTATTTTAGCTCCATTTTTCACATCACATAAAGAAAATTCTTTATGATATGAAATTTTATTTTTGGAATGATCCATTATTACTTAAAATATATATTAGTCAGATTATAGAGAAAAGTAAATATCATGTCCATTCTTAGTGTCATGAAATTTGTACTCTAATGGAGATCCGAATAGATATCATTGTTGCTATTTTAATTATGTGTCATGACTTCCATCTTAAAATATCACACAGATCCCCAAAGTATAAAATCTATACATAAAGAAAAAAAGAGGAGAGAAGAGGAACATGACATGCACTCTAAGAATCCTAGGTGACACAAATTCAACCCCAACATAAGGGTAAATCCAAAGAAAATAACAAGCAACTTTGATATAATTAGAATTTTGTAGTTATAAAATTTGTCTGCATTCATTGGCACTCCTAAATATATGAGATGTTTTTCAACACACCTTCCATGATTCTCATACCCCAAATATACTCCTAAATAATTGTGATGGCTTATTAATCTAATGAGTTTATATTTGTATTTATGTTGTATTTGGTTATGAATGAAAGTGGATGAAATTTAGAACTAAAAGTTAGTGTTTTTATGAATATATCAATTTATGCTGACCATGGTGAATCATGATAGGTAAGCTACATGATGCACTCATGTGATTTGATAAGAATGAAATGATATCACTTCTAATCTTACCATATGAGATAAACTAATATGTGAAAACCTAATATTGAGATATATTTAATCATTTTGAGTAATATGCTAATGAAGCCAAAAGCAAAAATATATTAAAAACTGATACATTATATACTATCTAGAAGAACTAACCATTGAGTAATGTGTGAGTCAAGTATAATATCTTACATAGGAAGTTTTCCATAGCATGGGAGTCATACGTTAGTTGTGGAATATGGTGATAGGCTTGTCACAAGGCATACACAAGTATGATAGACTCATATGATGTTGATAGCACTATAAATCATTTATATTTATATCATACTCATAAGTAAGATTCATGAGAAGATATATTTTTATTTATGATGAGTATGATGCTTATGAAGCTGAAATACAAATATACTTAGTACCACATTATCTCATATCATTAAGACAAATAGGAGTTGGAGAAAAAAGTACATACTTGAAGTAATACTCAAGGCTAGTCGATATATTACCTAAATTGATGTATATGTGCAAATGACATGTACACAAAAAGATATGTTACTTTGGTGTTGAAAAAAATCACATCTGTGCATGTCTGGACCGCTATCTTATTTGTTAGTAGAGGTCACACTTGATCATTCTATAGCACTATAATACTTAGGCCCATTCTATCTCCCAACTTTAGTATAACTACCTTAGAATAGTGGCTTGACTTGAGATGAGTCACCCTTTTATAAATTCATGAGTAACTCTACTACTACCATAATAGTGGCCAAGTCTTGGATATCTCTTCTCATCAACTCTTTCTTAGACAAGTTGTCCATAAAATTGAAGAGTAATTTCTTATCTCATGTTAGGAGCATAAAGCATTAGTGAAAATTTTCCTTAACATTTTCATGAATTAATCTAATGTGTTTGAGATGCTTTTGTCTTTGTATGTTCCATATATATAAAGTCTTAAGAATAGAATTGCTTCTTGATCTCTTTCTTGAAGTGGACCCAAGTATATATTGTGCACATTTCTCCTTTCTATTTCCATAAATTTTCTATGCTACCATAGCATTACATTACCAGTGAAAAAAAGGATAGTTCTACATATCCTTATTACCTCAACAATTAGTTAAATTGTCTCATAGAACCTTTCCATGTGTCATAAATAGTTGTCTTACTCTCTGGCATACCATTGCCCCCAAAGGTGTGAGGGTTTGGCACCTTCACCCATGGTGCCTCATGGGTGGCCATCACTCGAGTTAATAATGTTGCCTTATAAATTACAGCCTCTTATCTTAATTCCTCTTCCATTTTTTTTAGGAATTCCACCACCGACTCTAAGCTAGTTAAGCTTATCTACGACCCTCATGAATTCCTCATATGATACCATCAGAACTAATGAGCTTTTCATTCTCTCTTAAAAGTCTTGGATATGTACTTTGAGATCATACATAGCCTTTATGATTTGCTCCATGAGATCCATTCCCTCTTTGGTGTCTCCAATGAAAATCTCTAACTTGGTCGCCCGACCATCCAACCTTATAAGATGATCACATGACCCATCCTTCTTTTCATTATCCATGGAGGGAGCGTCAAGGTCTTTTCCTCAAGCTTTTTGGAGATTTTCTCCATATGAGAGCTTACTATTGTTTCTTTTGAGACTTCACACCCATAATCTTAACATGTATTTGATATCAACCATCATAGACTTGGTTTTTCTATTAAATGTACATGGAATACTTAAGCAACTCACCCCTTGGATATTACTAAATCAGCCACTTGCATGCCTTACACGTGATACTCTACTTCTATAAATAATTTAGGAATAAGAGAAATCCATAAAAAAACTAGAATGAAAAAGACTTCATATTCAATAATGTTTATAACTTGGTGAATTAAAAAATGAGGTCATATCCTATGTTATACATACCAATGGAAATGTCCAGAACTTGGGATGGTTCTAGACATCAAAAAAAAAAACTAGAGCCTTTGAATGTTCTAGATATAGCACTCTTTTAGAACCTTCTAAACTTTGTTAGGAAAAGGATGTCTCTCTATATATCTAGAAACTTCTCATCTACCTATATAAATCTCCTAAGAGTTATTTGCCTTAATTTGATTGAGAGAGGGGCCTTCCCTAAGTGCTAATATGTCACATGACTCTTTTATAAAATTATGATTTTTGAGCTATATAAAATTAAATTTCCATAAGAATTCATTCCAAAGTAATGGAAATTATTCAAAGAAATAACTTTTGGGTTAATAAATATTAACAAGGACATAACTCGAATATGACTATTTCTAAGATCATGACTCTTATCCTCAAAGGAATGCATGATTGCAACTTATACCTACAAGATAGGTACAATGACCATTGCCAGTACCTAGCACCATAGTCACATACATATCAAGAAAGATAAATGACCAATGTTGTAGCCTCTACTTTGAAAAATGACTATATAATAATATTGGAAGTCATCTCCACCATGCAGCAACTTCATAGTGCCATAGCCATATATAGATTACAAACAATGAAGGCACGTAGACCAGGACAATTTCATAGTAGTGTAACTTTTTGTAATAGAAAATTAGGCACAAGTCATAATTATTTCAAATGCCTTGACCTTAATTAAATCTCAAAAAGATCAATATGTCGAATAGAGTTGCATCTATTTTTTAGAGTCATGATCTTAAGCTAATGAAATGAAGGTTGGAGTGATGAATTTCATCTGAAAGTAATGATTTCCTAGTTAAAATAATATGATGCTGCTCAAGTATAAAAGTAGAACTTAGAGAACTTTTGTGAAAGTTCCCACTTATTTTCCTTCTCTCTCATGAAACAAATAAAAGCCTTAAAAACAACAAACCTTATAAGTAAATTTCATACTCCCTAGGGATTTTACAAGGGAGCAAGAAATACAAGAATTATATCAATCTTTTGAGTTGAGAGGTGTGGCTCTCAAACCCTCTCCTTTATAAATAAATCCATGAATTCGTATGAAATTATCATGATCTAAGGTTTGTATGATTTAAATTATGTGATGGAATTGGTTTGAATGCTTGATGTATTTATAATTTGATTATATTTTAGTTTATAAATTTTGAACGATGATGACTAAATAGAATTTAAAATAAAGTTTTGACTAAGTGGATTTGTTCAAGATTATTATGATAGATAATGATATATAAGCTATAAGACTCACGTGTGTATATGATAAGAAGATGGTGATAGCCCTTCCAAGTATGATGCAGGATATGAACCTATATGTTGAACCCCAGGGTTTTATTAAGTTAATCATTATGATTATAATGAGTATGAAGCTGAATGTATGAATACTTTTATATATCAATCCATTGTTCACACTATAGCTGAAAGTATGAATACTTTTATATATCAATCCATTTTACCCACCATAGCTGAAAGTATGAATATCATTAACAAATTTATAATAAACTTCAATCCTACTAAATGATACTCAATAAAAACAAGTATGTGATTTGATTAGAAGGTGGATGTATGAGGTTGGCTTCTTTCAAAGCATTTACTAATTCTAGCTTTGGCATATGATTTAGTAGAATGAATAGTATATGAATTTCTGGAATGTGTTTTTGTTTTTAGGATATACAAGTTACAAAACTTTATTGAAAGTATGATTCTTTTATTGGGAAAAAAATGATAGTTCATCATATATAATGAATAAAGTAAAAGGAAATATAAGAAATTAATGGTTTTTTTTTGTTTAGTTTTCAAAAGAAGTAATATATATGAACTTGATTCAAACATCATGACTGAAAAGATGAAAATAAAATTGAGAAGCATAGGAAATAAGTTGAGCAAGAAAACAAATGAATCATGTTTTTACATATAATTTTTCAAAACATGTGATATCAGATTAGAAATTTTTACTTTTTAAAGTTTCATGTTGTGAAATATCAATTTATTTTAGTTCTTTTTTTTAATTTAATATGGACATTTTCATATAACAAAAATATTTAAATTGAATTGGTGTGCATGCGTGCGTGCGTGTGCGTTTATATTGGACTTTATATTTCACCATTTGTCTTGGCTTCATGTTTGAGGATATGAAAATCTAATTTCTAAATGCCTTCAAAAAATTCATATTCTAAAATTTGAAGACTCGTGTATGTACGTCATTAATCATCTATGCATGTCATTGCTTCAAGTATCTATAGTGCATAAGTTATCTTTTGGTGTTCAAATATATTAATAGCAAAGGAAAAAGCAAGTTTTGACATTATAATGTACATTAGTAGAATTGTTTGATCTCATGTTATTCTAGATAGATTAAAAAAGATAAATTCTAGAGATTTATACCACTTCATATGGTCAAGATTTCATAATTCATTAGACAATATATATGAAAAATAATCAATATCTATTTTTTTGAAAGGTGAGACATACATGATAGACCAGATCATTATTTTCTATTAACTAATTATAAGAAGACTTAATAATTTCCAAATGTTGGCAGTGTTATTACAAGATGAGACATTACTTAATTTTTTTTTTCTCTTGATATCTATTTTAATTATTTAAATATTCATGTATTTTATCCTATGGTTTGGTTTATAAATTCACACACATAGCTATAACATTTTAAATGATATTTACATCTTCAAATTTAAGAGTTGGATCTACACAAGTAGATAACAAATATAAAAGCAATATCATTTATAGATGTTTTCATAGGAATCATATGATAAGAAAGTTGAACATGCTTTTTGAAAGAGATATACAAATTAAGAATATTTTCTAAATTCTAAGGGAAATGTCATGCTAGTTATCATTCTAACTAATCATGATCTTACAATTTGTTGGCTATATAAGAAGTATCTTGCTAGCTATTATTCTAATTAATCATTATCTTACAATTTGTTGGTTATAAAAAGTGGTCATTGAAGATCATTGAAATCTAATTTTAAGTTATATTGAGTTGTGATTACTTAAGGTCAAATAAATTATATTTTTAGATATTTTGTTTGACATACCTTATATGGTGACCAATACCAAAACTAGTTCTATAACTATAAATTTGTTTACAATAATCATATAAATTATAAAATATTTTCAACCTTTTCTCTAGCATGCTTTGTTTTTTTATATTAAAGTGATTCCTTATTAAAGATTTACATTCATTAATCCTATGTTTTTTACTTATATAGAGATGAGGCTTATAGGATATATGAGGTCTCATCATCTCTAAAAATATAATATTCTTATTGATGATTTTCATCATTGTGATGATTACAAACCATTCTAAATTCATCAAAAAAAAAATTCCATAACAGTTGAAATAGTAGGAGGAAAATGTTTAAATTAAATAAAATGAAAATAAAATTTTCAACTTTGTCATGTTGACCATTTACATAGTGTTACCACTTACTAGATATCTTCAAATTTGAGATTTGTAAAAGGTCTTAGTAATAACCCAAGAGGTTAAAATGTAGTGAATATAGATCAAAAAAAAAAATTATATAAGACAAAATTAGAAAAAAAATATTTATGAGCAATTGAGGGTAAAATATACAATAAAAATTAAACAAATTACATATTTTTCATGTTCTTAGCAATTGTCATTTTCATAAAACAGTCAATTAAAATGATCGATGATTGACTTAGCAATTTAAAAAAAAATAAGTCACTTTAAATAAGACTTGTTTACATGATTCATGACCCATGTGCCCCTTAGGTCAAATAAGAAATCACGTACACCTAATGAGTCATCATTGCACAACCCAAGACCTATGAGCTTGGTAACTCATGGCAATTCATAGCCGGAGACACATGGATGACATGCTCATAGGCAACACCAGCATGCATCCTATATCTTCATGCTCAATTTTGCTTACGACTTCTTGTTGTATTAAGTCATTTCAAATAATCTGAGATTCAAGATAAGGGCTCCACCAAGAGTCTTGCTCTACATAAAGTTAGCATTACTAAGAACCAAAATGAGTATCTTCAATCTCCTTAATGGAGGAAATAATTGAAACACAACACTATAGTGATTTCCAAGTATACTATGAGAATATCCACCAAAATAATACTCTTAGATTATGGTCCAAGGCATCCCTTCTAATGTAAAGCTAAACATCCTTCTCACTCATATATTTGAGTTTTCAATCTAAGATATTAATGATGGATCCTAAATCACAACAATTACATGATCCCCTCTACATAATGATACATAATGTTTTCACTTTGCTAGTATTCAGTACTATTAGTAAATTGTTGACTAGTTTTTTCTAGTCTTAAACAAAATATGTAACATAATGAGCATCATCCAACGTACACATAGACATTAGGTTCATATATATATTTGGAACATGTGGCACATTCAATCTATCTAAATGGCATATTATTTTAATATTAATAATTATAATTATCAATTGGCCATTATTATCCACCTTAACCACACTAATCAATAGATATGTAAGAAGATAACCTTTCACTATGAGAAGTAACTTGGGGTGAGACAGCAAAATCAACCACCCACTTATCCTAACCAAATGTTTGAGTGAACTTTCATATTATATGTATTGACTTAAGGCAAACTAGATTCTAATCTACATTTTTATTCATAGCGAACACTTAATTATAATCAACAACAAACATTCCTAAAATTTATGTTAATAATTCCCAATTCTCATTGAAGTATTTGATTTTTTTAATATTGTCTAAGATGGAAAAAGACTATCCTTAGTGAGAAATGACTCAAAATGAGTCATGACTATCTTTATAATATTAAAATAAGTAATAAATAATATAAAAGAAGGGAGAATACATGAATATTACAAAGTGTGTGAGATTAAGTGCTAAATACACGCCTTATATCTCTTTCAAAGTGCTATTAGAATGTGAAGTTATAATGGATTGACAACCATATCACACTACTTTTTGGTAGATTCATATCTAGTATGAGTAAGTTGTGTATGTTGCACTCGTTTAGTGTAGAATATAAGTCCTAGGTATTCAAGTTTCCTAGACTTTGTCTCATTATGGACTTGAACTAAAGTTGACTAAAAGACTAACTATTATGTTATGTGTACACAAGTAAGATTTTCTCTCTAGAAAAATCTTAGCCTCTTTAGAGTCTAATTGATTTATACATGTTAGTATATATGATGACACTATAAGTGCATCATCATTCGAAGGGCCAACAAGTTTAGTTGTAGCCAACATATGGTTATGTCTCACAACTAGGTATCGAAGTAAGGTTGTAGTAGAGTAAGAAGAAGTAGTGGGTCTAATTATGTTTTTTACTTTCTTATCATTCAAAGGCTTTTCAAAAATAGTCATGCTCAAATTTTATCGGGTCTAGATGCATGCATCAATCGTGTTGTGAAGTGTGACATGATGATTTTGGAGTGTGTGACATGATGATTGTGGAGTGTGGAACATGCATGATAAAGTGATAGTGACCCTCATTTATGGTATGATGTTGATAGAGATCATTATTATAATCTACATATTGAAGAGTTGCAACATATCATTGAAATTATAACTTTGACATCTCTATGAATCTCTTCTAGAGCACAAAAATCATGACACTTGAATGGCCTCAATGGATGCTAATCCTTTCTATAATACAAAATCATGGTGCTAAAAAATAATCTCAGCTTTGTTCTTTAAATATCTCGAATAGAATGTTATGATACTGAGAATGATCATTACAAATACTTATTATCTCTAGAGTATAAAATCACAACATTTGAAATGACCATGGTTTTGATCTTATATCTCTCGATCACAACATTGTGGCTCATAATATGATATCAGCCAAACAACGATAGTTAAATGATTGTTGTAACTTTGTGATAAAATCATGGCATACAAAGAATATAATAATTATTTTAGTAGAATTATGACTAATAATAGATTTCACAACAACCTAAAGCTATTGTAGAGATTATTTATATTACATGACAAAAGAGTTAATATTACTCTTCATTACTTCTGACCCTACAAACCTTAGATCCAAATAATTAATAATAACCACCAAAATTTTTTATGATTTCATTAATATTCATTAAATCCTCTCAAAATAAAAATTTCATGAGATCACTTCTTCTAAATGCTTAATTTTATGCACACACACATATAATTATTCACCAAATAATACAATTTATTTGATATTTTAAGTACCAAACAAACTCTTACAATAAAAATATTTCTCATCCCAAAATAATAAATCTTCACCCAAACACCCGCAATAAATTCATAATAAGAAGCACATTACAACATGATCATGGAAAACAAGATATGTATATTTCAATGGTAAAGAATGAGGCTAGTATATTCAATCGCAGGAAACAAAAATCCTAAAATGAAAACTCCATGTTGGACGGCATAAAACAAGGAATAAATGTAGAATGTTTCTTTGAAATTTCCTTCTTTTCTATTATCTCTATTAATTGAGAAATCACATCACATACAAATCTTGTAGTTTTCCAATAAAGTTCATGACATGTTCAAATAAACATATAACAAAGTATATTTATTTCTCGTTCCCACTAAAACCTTTTATATCTTTGATCCAATATTTTTCTACACACTGCACATTTTTTTTCTATTCATGAATCTGATTCTATGATTTTTTTTTGACATTTCTCAATAATGAACAGGTATTATTTCTCAAATGAATTTGTTCTCCCATCACTTTAATTTCCATTCGCTTTATTAGCTTCTCCAAGATGTCCATAATGGATTCTTTAAATTTTCATGGATGGACATGATTATGAGTTCATTCTAAAGAGAATAATCTTCCATGATGCATTTTTTGCTCCGTCTTTGCTTGATATTTCTCTTTTCTCCAATTCTCACATCAAGGAGATATGTACATATCTTATATCCATCTTAATTTTCTCTAATCTACAATCACCATCACACATTTTCTTGTTCATCATGCATTCATTTTTCTTTGAAAAATAAAATTTGATAGGATCTATATATTGTTCACTATATGGTGCCTCTTTCTTTCCTATGCTAGCATGTCAACCACGAGGGAGGATGACACATCTTGCTTAACGTCAATCAACTCTTCCGTTGTAAGAGTATTTTTTTTCAACTTACCTCCTCGAAGCTCTTTTCTAACTCTTAACAATATCAACAAAAACATCCATGGGCACATTTCATCTTTATCTTTATACACCCTGATTCACTGTCACTTTGCTAGACACATCATTATCAATGAATGACGAATGAATTGTCTAAAGAATTCATCCTCCAAAAAAAGTGAGAATTGATATTTTAAAAATATTTCCACACATAGATTTTAAATCCCTTATCAATGGATGTATGGTAAAAGCATCTTTTTATTTGTCATGTCCTTTAATTTGGGATAATAACGTTTCTAAGTTTTTGCATCCTTGTTTGTATTTGGACCAATATTACTATGAACAACTACTTTTTCAAAAAAAAAAAAAGAATAATGCTTAGGATAATTTTATCTAATAAATTTAAGACTTTAGTATATAATAAGTAGCATATTCTATGTAATGTTCTTTAATCTAGTATGCTTAGGATAATAATAATAATGTCATTATTATTATTATTATTATTATTATTAACTATTACTCTTTCAAAAAAAAAAGAATAATTAAAGATAATTTTATCTAATAACTTGAGTATAATTTAGTCTGATTCAACTGAAGTCATTAAACAAGTGTAAAGTTTTCTTAAATATTCCAAGTAGCTTAATTAATTTATGTTAGTGAGTATATTAATAAATTTATTAGAATACCTTAATAACAAGACTTTTTAAGCCAAAAGCAACTTTGAGTTCTAAGTAAAAATATTTAATTTACTCGTAAGTTTGCATATTCATTTTATCTGCTATCCTTATTTACTCTAATTGCATAAACATGATGGATTAATATCTAACTATAATTAGGGAAGGTTAGTTTAAAACCAATAAATCGAGTATACTTTAGCTTAGAATCAATTATGTCATCAAGCAACCGGTATTAGGTTTTACAAGACAGTCTTCATGACTTCAAGTCATTATGTAAATTAAGTATATATGGTAAAATAACATAACTCATGTCTCTCTTTCTCTCATTAGTAATTGGACTATGCTCGGTATTTAACTTAAAGTGTTTAGTTAAGGGAGTTGAGACTGACTTATCTTCTTTAATAAAAATCTCTCAAGAACTTTATTGATGAATCAATCTTGAGATAACTAAATATGCCTAGAACGTCCATCCTAGATGATACTAATCCCTAAAATATACCGGAATGATCTCATGTATTTCATAGAAAAGATTTTTCCCAGCTCCAAATTAAGCTTGTCAATATTTACTTTGTTATGACCAATGATTAGCATATCATCAACATATAGTAAATATATAAGTCTATCATTACTTGACTGATGATTGAAAAATATATAATGGTCTAAGATATGTGCTAAAAGTTATGAGATTCAATGAATGAAAAATTAATTTTGTACCATTACATGGGGGGTTGTTAAGAACATATAAGTTGTAGTTCAATTTTTAAACAAGACATATATAAGTCTTCACTACGAAAAAATATATATCATCAAAATTAAATTTTTTTTACTAAACCCTTTAATTTCTATCCAAGCCTTATATCTTAGTTGAGAATCATTATAACTAAATTTTAGTCTAAGGAGCTATATATATTTCAAAGCTTGCTTCTCTTTGGATATGGGTACCTTACCATAAATCTAAATCATATGAAGAGACTTCATCTCTTTATACATAGCTAAAAGTCATTCCTTTTTATTCCCAAGAGAGATGACCTTCTAAAAGGTTTGAGTTCACTTGTATCCATGAGTAATATATAATCAAGGAATCTAGAGGATACATGGTGGAACATAGATGATCTTCTTAGGTTAATATTAAGATGTATAATCATGAATAACTAAGTATTTCCTAGTTATAGCTTGAACATGGTTCCTCACCTTCTCAAGATGAATATACCATGGCTAATACATATCAGGTATATCCTAGGACCCAAAAATATCATGTGTATCTTGAGGCTTTGAATTATTAGGAAACTGCTCAATTTCTTTCCATTGATTAGAGTAAACTCTATAAGGAAATGACATTGAATTTGTACAAATAGGAGTCTAATGAAATTAATCTCCTCTCAACTCAGTTGGCTACCATCCATAAATTGATCCTCTAAAAAAATTATATCTCTACTTTGAACAAACTGCCTAACAATTAGGTTCTATAGTGTTTACCCAAGCTCTTCATGTCTATCTAAGGAATTGACATGTAATATCATTGAGTGACATATATTGGCTCTCCTTCTTACCCCTTGCATTGATTATTGTGTCCTTGACTAATTTTTATCGGCCATTACCAATATAACTAATATAACCCATGTCATTTAGCATGCTAATAGATTACTACTTTACATGAATATCTTATATCTATAAACAAATAAAGAACTCATTCTTAAAAATTTGTGATATCCCACTATTGCCCATCATTTCTATGCCATAAATCACCCAGTATATAGATAGTAAAGAAGTCAATATGTGAGGTGATATGAAATGATGATGTTGAGTCAATAAGATAATAACCCTCCTAAGATACTATATATATTATTGAATTATCATCGTTAACTCGCATCAAGTTATCTTTTGAGGTGATGTTGACCTCTTCCTTGGGTCTATCTCCTCTCATATATTGTTTCTATAGTATTTTCCAATAATAATAATCTTTTTGATGTGCCCCATCTTGTTATAGCAGCAATATGATGACTTTTTTACTTTGCAAATTTTCTTTGGAAGAATGAGTTCTATCAGGCTATTTGTGCCTTGTGGTTCTCACCCATGTCTTTCAGAAATGAAAATATATGAGAAGCTTTGCCTTTCTTATTTCTTCCTAATTTAAATAAATTATTTTTGAAATAACATGTATTTTCTAAACACATCTAGGTAGTTACATGTTGAGCGAAACAACAAAGATATCCCATCTATAAAGAAGTGAGCTAAACATTAAAGAAATTAGTAGATCATCTCCTAGGACCATTTTCATAGATGATAGCTGATTCACCAACTCTTAAAAGATGATGTGTGCTGCTGACATTAAATTTATATTTTTGAACTTCAAGTTAATTAGACATCTAAAGATTAATATTTTATTTCTAAACATATTATTTTCAAACATAGACTTTAGTTTCTCCCATAAATTATTTATATTCATTTCATCAGAAACATATTGATAACTATCACTACGTGGATGCAACCCTATATAGTATTGGTCTTCCCATTTTTCTTCACTCATTTTTTTAAGTATCATCTTTTTATTATATAGTCATACAATTATTTTAAAACAATATAGTTATGTATTTTATTTTCTAAAAAGAAAATTTGGTCTAGTAAATATTTTTATCATAGAATGATTTTCAATGACAACAAAGAATAATATGGACAATAAATAATCAATATGGACAAAATATCTCAAAATGATACCGAAATCATTACATTGATATCTGAAAAATTGAATAACAATATAATAATAATGAATAATCTAAATATCATTTCAATATCAATGTAAAAAATCCTTCTCCACATCGGGATTTCAAAATTATTTGGTGATATATATATATATATATATATATATCACCATATAGTTTTGAAATATATAGTATATTATATGTAGTTTTTGAAATATAATTATATAGTTTAATATATATATATAACTACATATGTTTAACATAAGTGTATATAATTTTTTGAATAGTGTTTTTTCAAAAATATATAATTAACTTTCATACTGAAATAATTTCATATCCTTGAATAATAACTCTCCCCTCGAAAAAAATAAGGAAAAAGAAACACAACATCCAATATTTTTATTTTATTACACATAATGTGTACATCATCACAATATGAAAAAAAAATAGAAATAGTTCAAGTCATGATAGTGATGGAGGTGAGCAGTATGATTTCTCTATAAGATCATACTCCTGAAAATAGAAGTTCATTAACATTTACTGAATGGGTGGTAGATAAATGGATGACCTTTCTAAATCTCTCCTATATATAGTTAACCCATCTAAAATTTTTACCATCATACTATATAAAGATTCTTGTCTTTATCCCATAGAATATAGTACAACCTCAAAGCATCCAATTGCATAATAAAAATATTTTTAGTTTATACTATATTTTTATCTTATATTCATCTAAAAGTACTCCCTAATTATGATACACTTAATATTCTAGATGTCTCTTTCCTTCATTATCTTTTTCCAATATGTTATAGCTATTTTGTGTAAAATTTCAAATAATTTGGGTGCTTCCTATCAATCCAACTATCATTTGTCCCAATTATTTCTATGAGAGTTCATAAATTTGGTCTTTAAACTTTCTAATCTCTTCTATTATTCTCGTGCATAGGGAATGAATCTCTATTTTTGGTTCTTCCTTAGCTTGTTCTATTTTCTACTGCATATTTTCCAATAAACAAGATATCCACAAATATACTAGGATGTATACCTAAGGAATGCTCAATGCAAGCTAACTTTTTTTCTCATATTTCTTTCCTTTTTTCAATCACTTATGTGTCATTCGTAGTTAAAGATTGGCTTTGTTTCAAAATTCTTTCTTGTACATCTCATTCAAATAGCAACTTCTTTTCTTTTTTTTTCTCATTCAACACCTCTCTCCATGACCAATAATGTCAAGGAGGACAATATCAGATACATTGTATCTACATGTTCATCCAAAAAAACTTCATAGGCTAAGTACAACAAAATTATAAAGAAAAGTGAATTAGTTGATTACAAAAATTATCCTCAAGAAATCTAAGAATTAATTTCTTTAAAATTTTTTTCACAACAAAGTGATACCCAATGAAAATGATATATAGCAATATTATTATATCAATAATAGTAGTCGAAACATGGTGAGTAGATAATAAAAATGATCAAGTGAAATATAACCATACTTTACTCATCTCTATGAGTTCTCCATGCAACAAATATTTATATGTACACTTTGACATTATTCTCGAAGTACCTTTAAAACATGTCAATAGATTATTGATAGCAAAAAAAATCATGTCCCTATGAAAAGATTTGAAATCTACATTATCTTTTACTCTTAGGAATTCAAGTAATTCATTAATGATTCCCTATAAAAATGAACCTAAATATCACTTACATATCATGCTTTTCCATGCATATCCTCAAAATTCACATAAAATTCTTTTATAATTGAGATATTTTTTTCATTCTCTATGCATACAAAATATCATCTAATTCCACTTTTTGATAGCATTACCAAAAGGAGGAACGAACTTATTGAATCCCTGCTCTCCAATAAGCTCATTTTTACAATGCATTAAATCCATCCATCTTTACCAAATTTCAGCAACAAAAAATTCCTTGGGCATCGTGACTTGAGGTGGAATATCTATGGAGCTATGTCTCTGTCTCTTCCCTTTCTCCATATGGCTCATCTATATAATATTAATCTTTGAAAATTTTCTTTCTTCCATCAAAGATTCAACAAGTAATGAGGGTTTTGGTCGTTAGTCATGGCATCACTAAAAGATTAAGGTATTATTGTGAAGGAGATTCATAGGTTAGGTATTTAAAGTTGGGACTTGATAATTGATAGTCGCATTTATTTGGATATAATTTTTTTTCTAGGAATAAAAATTCATTACTTTGGGGTAAGCTATATTTCAAAGTCATAACATTGCATCAAAGTCATGTCTTTCCTATATAGCTTCTATAATGCTCTTCATTCTATAACACTAAAGTCACAGCTCGAAAAACCATTATGATCTTGTCATTTATCGATTATGATGCCTTTTCTTTTTTGACACCAAAATCATGACTTAAAAAAAACATCATGGCCTT
Source organism: Sapria himalayana (assembly GCA_029783825.1). Taxonomy (NCBI): domain Eukaryota; kingdom Viridiplantae; phylum Streptophyta; class Magnoliopsida; order Malpighiales; family Rafflesiaceae; genus Sapria; species Sapria himalayana. The sequence continues at coordinate 29,753 of JAREIK010005075.1, forward strand.
GTCATGTGGCTTCTAATTGGCTTTTCTTTTTATAAAACTAAAGATATGATAATTAACAACTATAATGACTTTAAGGTAAAAAAAATTCAATAGTAGTTGGTTTGAATAAGTTAGTCTTTTATATGTGGTAAAAATTATAATTGTAATTATGGGCATGCCATTTTATTCTCATTACTTTCCAATTCATCATAGAAAATATTTTTTTAAGTTTGTCTCTCAAGCAATATTACATTTAAAGTCCATAGCTACACCTTTAAAATTTTCTCCTATATATCAAAAATCTCTGTTATCCAAGTGAGCCTTTCAATATATTGTGTTATTTTCTTCCTACTTGTACTTTTGGTATTATTTGTGGATGATAGAGTAATACTTATTTTTAATCCTTCATTCATATGATTCAGTTTCTCATTTCTCTTTATTTATATATTTTTTTCATACCATTGACTTTAGAAAAAATCTACGAACTTTTCAATTTCACGAGCACACAAGTCATCGATTGTCTTCAATTCATCAATCAAAGATTTTATAGTCGACTTCTATTTCTTCCTCATTAATAAATGTGACTATATCTTTAATTACCTAATCAAGATTTTTCATCACAATCTTTTTCTGTATTAGCTATAAAGATTATATCTTTCATTTTGTTTTTTTTCCTCGGATAGTCGATGCTTAGCTTTTGTGTCCTCTTCTAAAGTTTCATTTATAATTTTTTTTTTACCTTTACGATAGGAATTTCAAATGAAACATTTTTTTAGACTCAAACTAATTTGTGACTTCTTCTTTCTTACTTTATTGTTTCATTATTTCCTCTTCATGAGTATTGACTCTCCGCAAGTCACTTAATAATTTTTTGAGTTAAGTTATCCAATAAATTACTAAAAATTGATTAGAACCATAATCACTTAACTCCTCATGGCTTCCACACCTCCAATTCCTAGAATTCTCTTTATATTGATAAAAAAATCGATAATAGTTTCCAAAAGGTTTGAAATACAACTTACTTTCTTGAGTATGATATGTCTCATTGTAATTATAGTAGGGTTCATTCTCGCTCATTGATATAATTTTCCAAATGCCAATTGTATGCTTTATCATCTTTCTATAGCTCTTTAAGATAATTTGCATTGATCCTTGGTAGCAATTATTATATATTTAGATTTGATATATAAGAGGATGGAAAGAAAGAAAAGATATGCAACCAAATCTAAAAGATAACTATCCATATTCAAACAAGGTAACATAACTTAGCCATTAGATTTGGAATATTTATCAAATATAATGTTATCTAATTTATTAAAAAATTATTATTTAATTAGAATAGCCAAGTCAATTCACGTTCAATAATGAAACTAATTATGAATTTATTATTCTATCAAATTTATTCAGTTAGGTAATAATAAACTTATTATTGAGTATCTCATCAATTGAGTTCCATAAGTACATGAGTAATATAAGTAGTATAATAAACATTTATCTAAATATCGATCCCATCAAAATTTTATTAGTAGTTTAGCTATTCAATAAAAGATACCCAATTTTTAGTATGATTGAAACTCAAATTATCAAACAATCTTAGATAAAAGGTTTATTTATCTAATTTATATGATGTCATTACTTCATTCAATATATATTATACCACACACACAATTGATGTTGAAGTATTGTGTAATTATTTATTTTCTTATTAGAATGCAAGGTGTCTGTCACTATTAATTCTTTTTAAATATGGTGATCACATCATGGTTATCCCCTTAATGAGTCATCACCAAGATAATAATTCCTCAATGCATGAAGATTATTCATAATCTCATATTTTTTAGGAAACTTTGTCAAATACCTTTGATGGTTGTTTTGTATGCATACTCTTATTCACTGGTTTCTACTACTCTAACGACTAATGATTAGCATGGTTTGTATGTATTTGTACATTTCTCTCCATAAGTACCATACTCATATAATTAATATATGATTTCTTCAAGTTACATCAGTGAAAATCATGTGAGTAAAGGAACTCACAAGAGTTATTACTACCTTGCAAGTCACCGCACACATAACATATCCTAAGGATTACACCATCCTTCTTGGTAACAATAAAACTCGCATATTAAATGTGAATCCCTTGAGAGATGATTCTATATAATATCCATCTCAATAAAGAACTTGTCTTTAATATATATATATATATAATGGATTAGAATGTAAATTTATTTGTACATTCACCTTAATAAATATCATACTCATAATGATTAATATATCTTAACTTCAAGATTTAACATATAGGTTTATCTCATGTAACACAATTAGAATGGCTTTCACCATCTTATTATAATAATCTTAAGTGAGTCTTATGGCTTACATATATAATTGTATACCATAATAACCTCACACATACTCACCTTTAAGTGAAACCTTAATTTGAGTTTTATTTAGTTATCATCCATTAATATCTATAACATAAAATATATTCAAAATATAATTGCATCAACATATAAACCAATTACATCACATACTTCAAATAATGCAAATCATAAACCATTTTAATTTCATATAAATTCCCAAATTTATCCTTAGAAGAGATGAGTTTGAGAGTCATGGCCCCTAACTCTAGGGATTGACATTATTCATCCATCTCTTACTTGCTTTTTAAACCCCTAGAAAGTATGAAAATTATCCATAGAATTTATAGTTTCCATAGCTTTTTTCTTATTCCTTGTGGGAGAATGAGAAGAAGTAAGAGCTCTCCCAAAAATTCTCATGCATGTAATTTTATAATTGGGTAGTTTTGTATTTCCCTAAGTAGAAAGTTATGAATTCAAATGAAAGTTGTTAGTCTAGCATTCATTTCCTCATATTGTGATCATGACTCTATAAAAAAATTGTGCTTTTATACAATATATTGATCTTTCCTGTAAATAAAGATCACAACTTTGTTAGTGATCATGACTTGAGCCTAATCTCTCTATAACGCAAAGTTACAATGCTATAAAATGATCATGGATTTGTATCTTCATTATTTATAGTCTATAGATAGCCATAATGATATGAAGTGGATGTGAGGTGGTGATGACTTCCAATAGTTATATATGGCCATGACACTATGCAGAGGCAATGACATTGGCTATTTTCTTTTATTTAGATATATATGGCCATGACACTAAGAACTTGTCACAAAACTTGTACTTAGCTTGTATGTATAAATTATAATTATGCCATATTTTGTGGACCCATGTCATGACCTTGAAAACGATCATGTTCAAGTACTATCCTCTATAAAACCGAGTGACCCAAAAGACATATCTTTGAATAATTGTTATAATATTGGTCATAGATCTCATGTCTCTTTAATTCTTTTTTTGTATCTTAAAATTTGTTTCTTTATAAAAGAACCCTAACTCTGATTCTAGACTACCGATCTATATAAAGATAAAATAATTTCTCTATGAAATTAACAAAGACCTAGAGCATCAGTGAGGTACTTGATTATTGTGATTATGAATTAATGTCATAGTAATTAAAAGTTTATGAGTTAAGTATGTGTCACAATCCCACTTTTATAGGCTGTGACCGGTGCTAGGGAATGGGTAGGCTTAAGGCCACCAAAACCCATAGCAAGCCTAAGTCCCATAATTTCTACTGAAAATTTCGGCATGATATATTCGTTTTTATAACAATGATAAATCCTATTGACCTCCATGTTCTCCACTGACAAATATGACCTCAACGGTCTCATCAAAAATATCAAATAAGGTTTCATCAAAAGCAAAATTTATCCCACTCAATAATTAACCCAATAATTAAGTTAATTCACCATGGAGTCTTCTAGAAACTTAGATTCTTATTCACCAAATAAACAAAATAATAATCCATTACATTCTTAAAAAAAATCCAAGTGGTCTAGAAATGCCTGGATTCTCCTTTCTTTGTCTACCCTGAAAAAAAAGGAAATCAACGAGGGTGAGATAACTCCGTGAGTAAAAATATATCACCATACTTGTGAGGCTAGATACTCAAGGCCAACTCATAAGGATTTTTGTGCTCAATCAATCACCATACATAGGTTATGTAACAAATAGCATCAATATGAACAACAATATCAAATGAGATTTAGAGGTTTGAAACACATAGAAATATAGTTTACCATTCAGGAATCCATACATTCCTTTTTACCTTTATATTGGAATCTCTACATTCCAACCAAAGATTCATTGAACGGGCCGGGTTCTACGCCTAGTGTTTTACCACCTCTCTAGGAAGGCACTGGTTTTTCCTACACCAGAGGGTACCATGTGCACATAGTCTGATGACCTCCCCATCAGTTAGACTTTCTGTGATTCTTACTAATAAATAACATTAATGATTACCAGTTATAGCTGACCATACTTAACATGAGACAAAAATGGAAAAATCAAAGAATATAGCTGATCGTACCCAGCATGCAACAAGAGATAACACCAAATACAATAAGAGTTAGCTGACCAAGCTCAACATGAATATTCATTAGGACACATAATTTGTGGCATATGACAAATTCAATTCAATGAATGCTCAAGAATAAGGATTTTAATCATAGTCAATTACTACGATCAAGTCAAATAATGAAAACACTGCTATACATTTCAAAGGTGCAAGTACGATGATATAAATTTACTCACCCCTCTATTAGTCCAGGCACAACTAGGCTATTCACCCTGAACATGTGAGCCATCCCCAACTTTGTTTGCTATACCAATATTCATGCAAGAAAAAAAAATATAAAGATAACGTCAAAATAATAACGAGTCATACTTTGTTATTCATTACTCAATTAGGCCATTTACCCATTTCTATTTAATCACCTAACTTGAGTTTTTTAAAATATTTTTTTAAAAAAGATTATTTTAATATTCAATTTCCCTACTAATTTCTTATGTCTAATATTTAATCACTAAACTTATTTTTTTTTATTGCGCATCAGTTAGTATATTGCCCATAACTTTCTCTACAGATGTTGAAAAGACCTGAGGCTAGTGGAAAAATTTCACTAACATCTATATATTTCCAATGATATCAAAATTATCCTAAGATTCATCCATTAGATCCTCCTATGATTCTGTCCAAGTCGACCTTCAAACAGAAATTCACATGTAATCAATTCTATCCTCAATTCCACTAATTACTATCTCAATTTCATTCTAAATACATTTTCCTCAAATTTTAAACATACCAGACCTAATTTATACCTCTTAGGTCACTTTCTATACATTCAAAATATAATTACAACCTAGCATACACATTAGAATAATTAATTAATTCCAAACAGTCTAAATTGACCATCCAAACAACAACAATTTATCATTTCAGCCACTTTCCTCTAAAACATACCATACAAAACCAAAATTAAAAATCATGGATCTTTTATATATCTTCGGAAGTCTCTCACCATGAAAAATCATAGTTTTTTTCTAGGAGAATTGGCTGCTACATAATTTTCTTCCTTACATAGCAATTTGGTGCCGAATGGAGAACCTAGGGTCCTTCAATTTTTTTCTTTCATTTTCTAATCGATTTTATGAGTCATGATGTTTTTAATAATTAATTCAATCTTTCAATTAAGTCCTTACGAGTTTTCATAAAATTTTCCAAGGCCCTAGGAATTATTAAAAATGTATCTTTGAGCCTTGAGCAACAAAATCTGTTGGCTTTTCCCTACCCGATTCACTATTCACATATTTTTATTATTTTTTTATTTATGTATTTTTATTAATTTTATTTTTATAGCATATATTTGGACCTTAATTTGCTTCAAAAAAATTCCCATAATTTATTTCATTCATTGGTTATTTTTAAAAATTATATTTCGGTCAACTACTCAAAATTTGACCTTGTCGGCAATATCTTTCCTAAAATTCTTTTTAATTGAGAAATAATTCCTAAAAATTATTATAAATTAATGATGGACATTAAAACACCTAAAACTTAAATTAAATGAAAAATAAATCATTTATAAAAATGTTTGGGATGTTACAGTATGACTACAACTTCATGATAATATCATAGTCATTAAATATGTTTCTACTAAAATTGATGTTAAAACTATGAAAAATTTATAGATCTATCTCTTCAATTAAACATATCTAAAAACTCATTGATTTAAAAACTATTCATCAAAGTTCTCAAAGATTCATCTTTAGAAAATAAATCAAAATAGCATGTGATAAAGATTTGCTTCATAGATTCTGATTAGGGCTTTTATCTGGAACCTAAAATTTATGATTCTATTTCTCTTGAACCTCATATGAATCTTTTTCTAATGTGAAACTAAATTGAGGTCGATGACATATATAATTATAATTCATGTGATGTATGAATGATTTATAATTAATTATTACATTTCATTTATATTGTTGAATAGAAATTAAGAAAAATGATAAATAAATAGAACTTGATGTTGGGTTTAAATTGGTTGAGTTTATGTTTATTATTTTGGTGGATAGTGACACGTAAAGTATCATGCTTAGTCACACATATGGTAGGATAGAAGTAACAACCTTTCCAATAATGATGCATGAGGTAAAACATAATATTCCAAAATTAAGGTATATTAATTATTATGAATATGATACTCATAATGCCAAAATCATGGATGATTTTACATGTCACCCTATTATAAATGTTTTAAAAGAATTGATTCTAGATTGATTTGAATATTTTATAGAATATTATTTTAAGGGTTTTATCTATAGTGTGAGAGTCACATCATCATCTTGAAACTTGATGATAGGTAATTTATAAGACATATGCGAGTGGCTGTGATTTAAGGTGGTAACAATCATTTGAGTTGCTTTCACTCATATGGTTTCTACCAGTGTGATTTGAGGGAAGCATATGTTAATTGTATGAGAAGGGTACTTATGAAGTTAAATGGAAAAATTCTTTTAAACCATATCAGTTCTTAGTAAATATGTCATAATATGTCAGAAAATAAGAATGTACATTAGAAAAAAAATTAGTCAAGAGTAGTTGATAAGTTGCATAAAATGTATGAACATATGAATGATCCTTGAACATAGATAATTTGTTGACTTAGTATTAAAATACCAAGTGAATAGCTATAAGAAGATCATCACTTCAATGAGCTTAATAGTGATAACCACCTTATATGCTACTAGAGAAAATGAGTATTCTAATAATAATTCAACTTTTATTTTGTATCCGGACCAAACATAAATCATATTATTTGAATGAGTTTCATACGAATCAAATAGAAAAATCCTAGGATCCTAGAGTAATACCATCATTATAAATTATTTTTCTATTAGAATTATTTTCTCTCACTATTAGTTGACCAAATTTAGATATAATCTCTATGGGATTGATACCTAGATAAAAGTCTTCTTTACTAGTTCTATAACTCATATTCTTGTAGATCTTTGTTGATGAGATTTAATTAGATTTTAGGGCATTGTCTAAAAAAAAATTGACCAACATAATAAAATCACAACAACATGAATAATAGAGAGGCCTATTGGGGAATTAATGCTTTTGATAGCATAAAGACTATACTCATAATGATTAAACATACCATAATTTTAGGTTTTGATATATGTGATTTTCTTTTGTTTCATTGTGGAAGGACTATCACTTTATTCCTACCATATGTATGAATATATTTTATGGCTTATCAATTACTATCAACTACTCTGATCACACTCTAACCAACCAATCAGTAAAACCCTAGACTCGATTCTATTTAATTATCAAAATATTCATAACTAAATAATATCACAACAAAACTTCACATTAAAGTATCAAATAAAGTATCAATCATAATAAACATATCACATCATCTCTCAATTCTACTTTTATCCTGAAATTAGAAATAATAATATATACGGAAAGTACAAATTTATCTCATAATAATATGGAAGCACAATTTTAGCACTTATGAAAATCTAAGTTTCAAAACCTAAATTTCTCAAAACACACTCATTTTTACTTTGATTCACTCCTAATAGGAGGTAAAAATATGTGCCTGGCTACTATAGATTTTGTTTGTACCATGTATCACCTTTGTTGCTCATGGATCACCCTGAAAATATTATTGTGGAGTAATTTTGTTTTTTTTATTGAACCTATCATGAATTTCTTTGACTTGGAAATCATAGTTCTAAATAAAAATCATAGCTTTTATCTTTCAATTCTCTAACACAAAGTAATATTATTGGGTATGAGCCATGAATTTTGTCTCTTTTCTTTACTTGATAATCATGATGCTACGAAAAATCATGATAACTCATTTAGCATCTATTATATAAATTTGTGGTTTTACATATATATTGACCTTGGTCTCTTTTCTATGCCTGATAGTCATACTAGTAAAAGTCACAATGACTCATTTAGCCTCTATAATACAAAATCATTACATTAGAATGCAATCGTGGCTTTTACATTCAATCTGTGTAATACAAAATCATGACACTAGAATATGATTGTGATTTAAGCATTTACTCTATATAATCCATTATCATGGCTCAAAGTATTGGCCATGGCTTTAGATTCTCTCTTAATCCAAGAGTTATGATGTTTATTTTGGTTGTGGCTTGATTCCGACTCTTTGTAATAGTCTATAGCCAAACATTGCAACTCTAGATCACAATCTTGACTTTGGCTTGAGTATTCTATGGTTTTGTAAAAAAAAAAATCTTGACATTTAGATGTTTTCATGACTTTTAGTATTACTAGGGCACTTGGTTGCTTTGGTATGAAATTAATGTTACAAACATGAAGTTGTTTAGAGCTAGTTCAGTTTCAACTTCAAGAAATATTCTCAACTAAAAAAATATGTTATGCAGTGAAAGAATCATATCAACAGATGGTAGAGTCATGACATATAAAGATTAATATGATTATGTGTGTAGAGGTTTAGCTAGGATAGATGCTGCATCCAATTTATAAATACTCAATGGTACAATCAACTTATAGCTTGTTATATACTATAAATTACATGATTTTTTTCTCCCTATTAAGGGCATCAACTATATCAACCTGTATATTTTACATTAAAAACTTTTGATGTTACTAATATCCATCAAAATCTTACATTATTAAGTTTTTGTAAAAATATTACAAATAAACTCGTCTTTCATGCAAAACAAATTATAAAAATTATATCAAATGGTCAGTATCGTTCGATATCTAACATATAGAATAAGCTCACATATAAAAATTATTGCACATCCTCGAGTAATATATTCATCACTTATAAAGAAAAATCTCACACAATTTTCATATTGTTACAAATACATCTAAGTATTTTTAAATACACAAAGATTGAATAATAAAATAGTATAAATCTATATATTCAAGGCAGCCACCGATATGGTTTTCTTGTAAGTTAGTACTCCTTAAAGATAAAATTAATCTGGAATGCTCAAATGGTAGAAATGAAATGGATGGTCTCTCCCAATCTCATCTAGAATTTGATGCCCACTCCAAAATATCTATGATCATGTCATGTAATGCATCTTGTTTTCTCCCAAAAATTTTTAGCACACCTTCAAAAGATCCCAATGCATATTACAAGTATTTTTGATTTGTACTATATTGCCTCAATTTTCAAATCCATTTATTCTTTTTGTAGATCACATAATCTTAAAGCTTATAGTCTCTATTAGTCATCATTGTCTTCCATTCCATTGCAATAAAATTTATAGAGGCTCTCATTTGACCCTACGTTGTCCTTATAATGGTTTCAACATCTTTCATTTCACATAGCAAGGGTTTAAACATATTATCTTTCAACTTTTCTTTCACCGCAATAGACAATAGCAATTTATATTAGAGTTGTATTTCCCAATGGCTATCTCATATTTCGGTAACCACTTCCATTATTCTATATAAGTTGTGTTCCCTCATAAGACATGCTTCTCTATCTCCGGTTTCTAATTTTATATTCTCTAAAATACAAATACCACCCATATTAACATTTTGTTCACCTAGATGATACTTACTGTAGGTCTTTTTCTATTCGTGTCTTTTCTCATTTCTTTCCTCTACTATTATTTTGGCTTTGATTAAAGATTATCATTCTTGCCTCAAATAAGTCAATTCTTTTACATTGAGAATTAGCTTCTTTACTTTTATCTCTTTTTAAAACCCACTTTTGAAGTCTGATAAAATTAGGAGGACACCCTCAAACATATTTCATCTTTGTTATTATCCATAGGGACTTGTTCAGCTTTTGATAGTTGGGTAATCAAGGTAGGGTGAATTTTGTGGCTAGCAAATTTATTTTACCCACATCAAAATTTATTTGAAGAGTGCAAATTTATTTGCACTCTTCAAAGCTACCCTCCATTCTCTCTTTGAATCTATCTAGATTTTAGCAATTGCTTGGTAGACAGGTCAATGTTTTAGAGACTTAAAAAGTGTGCTATCCTTTCTTCTTTTAATCAAAGAAATTCATTAAATATTACCCTATCAAAATATACATAACATTGATGCAGAAAACATTTCCTCTCTTCTCTATCATTCAAATCGACATAAAATTTCCTCAAGACTAAGACATTTCCCTTGTTTCTATATGTGAAAAACACACACTAATTTTAATTTTCAAGAATTTGCTAGAAATAGGTTATATGTTCATTGAAACCTTGCTCTCAAATACAGCTATTTTTGGCAACAACTTAATCCATTTTTTTTATCTCCATGTAAAAGATCAGCATTGAGATGTCATGGCATTGAGTGACTCCTCGGCATCACTGGATCTCTATTATTTAGTATTACCTTTGCTACTTGTTTTCCCATCATATTTTTTTTCATTTCAACTTATAATATGGTCTCTGCTCCATGTTTTTGATATCACTACACTATAATCTCATTATTTTATGGCAGTTTGAATTGAATCAGAAGGAAGAAAGATTAAAGATTAAAATATTTTTTTTCCCATCGCTATAGCTCTTACTTTGCCACCATGACTTGATAAATGAAGAGTTGTAGCTATAAAGGTTGGTCATGCCTTGGTGAAATGAGAATTCGTGACGCTAATGATTGGTCATGACTCAAAAAATGAGAAGTTGTGATTCTAAAGATTGGCCATATCATTTTGGGTGATATTAGATTAGCAATAGATTTGAAAACTACTAATCCTAAACATGGAGAGGGTTTTGTGATAGATCAGTGTCAAAGTATGAGGTGCATGTAAAATAAATTATTCACACGAACCAAAATAAGAACCACATAGTTTCAAGAGTTTTCTTCCAAGTATCACTTTCTTTAACTTATGTAGCTAGATAATATGAACTCTTCTTTTATGCCTTTAATTTTTGTCATTCATGCTAGCTTTTTTGAGTACACTTTCACTTTCTTTGTCCATGTTTGTTTAGTATCTACTGGTAATGCAATGTAAAAAATTAGTTGAATGATATTGTTTACATAAAGTCTCAAAAATGAAGGGGCGCACTTCTCTTTTGTTCGAGGCATGATTTCATGAAATATCATGGTGTTTTGTACTTCTTTGATTTCCTCCTCTTAGACTATAATAATCATAATCACTACTAGAACTTCCGAGGTAGAATTTTCCTCCTCAATAACTATTCTATCAAAATTCACCAATGAAACTTTGAAGATAACATTTTTTTATCATACTTATGTTCATACTCACCAATAGAACTTCTAAGGTAGTTTTTTTTATTTTGTACTCAAGTTAATTTCTCTCCCCATCATGTTAAGTTCTCATAATCATTCTTATTCCTTTCCTTTTCATTCACTTAGCTCAATAATGAAGTCTTTAAGTGATGATCTAGTTTTCAGATATACTATATTAAGCCTTCTATTATTAGCTTCTTGAATATTAATTCTTTTTTTCATCTCCACAAGATATGAATTATATTTGTAGATATGAATCCTTTAAGGAATTATATTTGTAGTTTAGTTATTCAACAATTAAACAATTCATTGTTAGTAAAATAGATATTCAAATTGTGAGATAATTTTAGATCCAATAGTTTATTCATAAATCATATGTGATTTATATTTAAGTTAGCTCGACTTATATTCTATTTGCACAAATAATAAATATTAAGATGTAATGCAATGACTTCTTGTCCTGATGACAAATAATGTGGTTTTCATATTTGAGCTCATATTGATGATGATCTCATCATAATTATCCTCTTGATATGTTATCATCGAAAAAACATTTCATATACTCAATAGTCATTCATAACTTCATACATTTAAGAGAACTTCATCAATTGCCAGCGATGATTACTTTGTATACATACTTTTATTTTCTAGCCTCATATATCTTAAAGACTAATGATCAATATAGTTTGTAAGTATTTGTACTTTCAACTCTGTAAGCATTATACTATCATAATTAATATTTATATCATTCAATTTTTATTAGTAGGAAACATACAAGTAAAATTAACTAATAAAAGTCATCACCAACTTATGGGCCATAACATACTTATGCATTTCTTAAAATTTTTATGTCCTCATCATCCTTGATGATGATGGGACTCTCATATTAAATATGAATCATTAGTAGAATGTTCTATATAACATTTATACTAACTAAAAACTATTTCTTCTATGATATGTATAATGAATTGGAAAGTAAAACAATTCATATTTTAGGCATTATAAGCACCATACTCATGATCATTAACATATTGATTTATCTTATATGTTATATTCAAAAGAGATATCAATTCCTTTGAACTGTATCTTTGAATGAGTCTCATGGTTTACCTATTATCATTTATCATGATAATCTCACATAAAACTACTAATAGTTAAAATCTTAATTCATGTTTTATTTAACCCCTCATCCATCAATATCTATAATAGTAATTAAATCAAATAGATTAATTTATAAATAAATGCTAATGTCATATCACACATATCAATTTATTGAAATCCTAGATCACATGTTATTCTAGAAAAAATTAATGAATATACGCTTTGGGGGGGGGGGGGGGGGGTTGAGAGTCATGTTTTGTGACTTTTATTTTCTACTTAATTTAATTGGATAGGCAACATTCCAAATACTCATTAATAAGAGTATCTCATCAATTGAGATCCACAAGCACATAGCTCATATAACTAGAATAATAATCTTTCCAATTTTTGATATTAGGATTGTATCAGTAGTTTAGTTATTCAATAATGAGACAATCTATTTTTAGGAAAATAGATACTCAGATTATTAAATAATTTTAGGTTCATAGTTTATTCATTTAATTTATATGATACTATCAAATCATTTGATATATATTATATTTGACATAAATAAAAGTTAGTGTATTTTGTAATGACTCATTCCCATTAGCATACAAGGTGATTCTAATCATTAACTTATTTTTAATAGTGGTCCTCCCATAGTTATCCCTTTAGTATATCATTATAAAGAAAATAATTAATATATAAGAGTCAATCATAAGATTATTCGTTTTAGGTAACTTTGTTAACTTGTCTTGATAATTATTTTGTATGAACACTCTTATTCTCTAGCCTCCATTATCATAATGATAGATAATTAACATGGTTTATAAGTATTTACACTTTTGTATTTATAAATGTCATACTCACACAAATAATATATGCTTCTCTCAAGTTTTACAAGTAGAAATAATACAGATAAAAGTAGTTCACACAAGTCGTTGCTATACTATGAGTCACAACATAGGTATGCATGTCCAAAAAATGTTATGTTAGCATCTTTCTCAGTAATGATGTGACTCACACACCATAGGTAAATCTATTAGGAGAATATTCTATATAATATTCATCCTAATTGAGAACTAATCTCTTTAAGTTATATATAAATTGATTAACATAAAAGCATTTATACTTTTAGCTTCATAAGCACCTTACTTATAATGATTATATGGCCAAATTTTATGATTCAACATATATATTTTTCTTGTTAATCACAATAAGAAGTATTATCACTTTCTTCTTATCATTAACATGCATGAGCCTTATATTTTACTTATCAATATTTATCATGATAACCTTAAATAAACTCACCATTAGTCAAAATTCTAATTGAAGTTTTATTTAGTGATCATCTATTAGGATCCAAATATAAAATAAATTAAACTATTAAATTATTCATAATTAAAACTAATTATATCATATAATTAAAAATACACAAATCCTAAATAATGAAAGGTTGGTACAAATTCTCAAATGTATTGCTAGAGAAGAGAGATTTAAAAGTCATGCTTTCTACTTTAGGGATCGACCTAACTCGTGCATCCCTTGTTTGCTTATGGAATCCTTACTAAGTGAGAAATTTGTTCTAGGATTTGTAATTATCTTAGATTTACTTGTTTCATGAATGAGAATGAGAAGGCTTGAAAGATTTTTAAAAAATTTTTATTTTTTACTTTTATACTCATTCATTCTTATATTACTCTAAGCAAGAGATCATGACTTTTATAATAAAGTTGTTACTTCAGCTTTTATCTTATCAACTTAAGGTTATGACTCAAGGAAAATAAATATGACTCTATTGAACGTCTTTAAATTTATGTAATACAAAATTATGGTGCCGGCTATGACCATGACTTGAACCAAATCGCTCTGCAATATAATGTCATGTCATTGTGAAAAGGCCACATCCTCATGCTTTTATCCTTTTATAATCCATAGAGGATAATGATATTGTGAAGTGGTCATGGAGTAGAGATGAATTCTCATATTATTATATTATTGTGGTCTTGAGTGAAGGCCATGACAATGGCAAATGGTCTTTCTTAAGTTAGTTATGGCCACGACACTTAGAGCTCACCGCAACACAAATGTAATCCTTCATATCTCATAAGTATCTATGTCAATAGGATTTTTTTTCTCTCATATAACATATTACAATGTATTATTAGGATGCTATAAAATTGATACTTAGCTTTCACAAACATATCGTGGCTGTCTACTTACGAGGACAAGAATGAAAACATTGACAAAAATCATACTCAATTAATATATTATGTAATATTTAGTGTCCCAAAGCCATGACTTAGAATAATTATCATGATTATTGCATGAGTTATGATTCCGTAATATTTTGTAGTTCAAAAGTTACGGCATTATAAAAGTATTATATCTTTTACTTAAGACTATATAGTTATATAAAGATAAAGTCACCACAATATAAAATTGGTCTTGACCATGAGCACTTTATTGAGGTATCAAACGGACCGGGTGGCCCGGAACTGGCCGAAAGCTCGACACAGTTCAGACATGTCTGGCCAAGCACGACACGTTGTAGTACCATGCCTGGGCCCATTCGGGGTGGACCCTTGTCACGAATCAAGATGTGCCAAGATGAGGATATTCAACCCGCGTGCCGTGCCATGCACGATAGGGGTGATTGGCACATAACACAACATAGGTGACCACATACTTAGCCATGCCCGGCATAACATGGTACCATAGTTAACTATTAATTATTTAATATTATAAATATTAATTAATGGTTGAGCTCGGTTCAACCCAAAAAAATGGGCCAGCCCAGCCCGACCTGACTTGTTTGACACCTGTTGCACCAGTAGAGTATTCAGTTATTATGATAGTTACTTAATATTATAATTATTTAAATTTTATGAGCTAATTATAGTCGTGACTCAATAATAATATCATAGTTAGTAAGAATGTGTCGTATGGTTAAGATATAATGCTAACGAGTTAGTAGGGTCTTAGTATATAATAAGTATTTTCGATCAATTATGTAGTATTTCCGCCAAGAATGAACACAGAAACTATATGTGACTCACTTATCTATCTTTTCTTCTAAACATGTCTAGAACTCATTGATTTTATAATTTCATATATTAAGGTTCTTGTTATCGTGATGTGATAGGACTGAGTAGTAATCAGTATCTAAGTACTGAAACAGCTTGCTCCTATTCAATGGTTCATCTCATCATTTTCTCCTTGATAACTTAATAGAAAAATCATCATCTTTGAATATGTTGTCCATGTATGTACTCAGAGCATGACTATAAATACTATCATAGTTAGTATCATATTACATAAATAACTTAGTCAACCCATAATGAATGAACCCTCCAGGTTGTGGTTTTTGGTTTATGCACAAAAATATATATGACAAAATATTCTCTACTCCTTCCACCTTAACCTTAGGGGCAATGCATGCGGCCAAACAATAAGGAGTTGGAATGATTGACCCATACTTTAAGTACTTAGTTACCATCTCAATAGTCATGTCACTAAATGTTGGGTTATTTATAAACTTTCTAATCATGTCACTAATGTTGCATATGCATCTTGGTGCAATGCAAGTGGTGAAAGTATAAACTAACTAATATATGTTCACCATATCATAAAAAATATTTAAGAATTTTATAAATAAAATTCATGTATCTTAGTCTCTGTCATCAATAATAAGTTCATCACTCTTACTATTAACATAGTCATATATCATGTGTTCATATCCAACACACGACTCCAATATCAGGTATATGTAATTCTAACAGTGTCTAACATCCGTTTAAAATTTTTTATTCTTTAAACCCATAAACAAACTGAAACTACCAAACTCTTGTTGTTTGGTTGGTATTCAAAGATATTTTAGTGAGTTATGTATTTGTTCTAAAGTGAGAGAAACAACCATCATCGACACTCATACTATCAGGTTAATGATGTGACACATGCATCTAACATAAAAATTTTCTTTTAATGGCACATCTCTAATGGTCCTAACAAACATGTTAATGGATACTCCATTAATAAATGCATTATCAAATGTGATACTATATATTTTATTTTAAATATTATATTCTTTAAAGATTCTTATCATGTACTCAAATATGGCTAGCCATTATTAGGATGCATAATCTCTAAAAATCCTAATATCTTTTTATTTAGTATCCATATAGAATATACATAGTGGGTAGTAAGACATGCAAAAGATCCATCATCACGTCTAGTCTAGATATCAAACATCATGGACACCATACCACTATATTTCTTAAATTCATTAGTTATTATTTCTTTTTCTAACTTATAATATTTTAGTATGGCATTCCTATATGTGGACTTATGAATCATATGATACACTGTCTGAAAATAAGTATGCATGATGTTAACTATCTTTGGATCATTTGAAAATCTAATTAGAAGATCAATTATGGTGATCAATTCAGACATGACTTCCTTCCCTAACTCGTTGGGGTGTATGAATGGGGTTAACATAAAAGTTGAACTAGATCTAGCCTCAAAGACCTCACCACTCATGTATTTCATAGAAAAGATTTTTCCCAGCTCCAAATTAAGCTTGTCAATATTTACTTTGTTATGACCAATGATTAGCATATCATCAACATGTAGTAAATATATAAGTCTATCATTACTTGACTGATGATTGAAAAATATATAATGGTCTAAGATATGTGCTAAAAGTTATGAGATTCAATGAATGAAAAATTAATTTTGTACCATTACATGGGGGGTTGTTAAGAACATATAAGTTGTAGTTCAATTTTTAAACAAGACATATATAAGTCTTCACTACGAAAAAATATATATCATCAAAATTAAATTTTTTTTACTAAACCCTTTAATTTCTATCCAAGCCTTATATCTTAGTTGAGAATCATTATAACTAAATTTTAGTCTAAGGAGCTATATATATTTCAAAGCTTGCTTCTCTTTGGATATGGGTACCTTACCATAAATCTAAATCATATGAAGAGACTTCATCTCTTTATACATAGCTAAAAGTCATTCCTTTTTATTCCCAAGAGAGATGACCTTCTAAAAGGTTTGAGTTCACTTGTATCCATGAGTAATATATAATCAAGGAATCTAGAGGATACATGGTGGAACATAGATGATCTTCTTAGGTTAATATTAAGATGTATAATCATGAATAACTAAGTATTTCCTAGTTATAGCTTGAACATGGTTCCTCACCTTCTCAAGATGAATATACCATGGCTAATACATATCAGGTATATCCTAGGACCCAAAAATATCATGTGTATCTTGAGGCTTTGAATTATTAGGAAACTGCTCAATTTCTTTCCATTGATTAGAGTAAACTCTATAAGGAAATGACATTGAATTTGTACAAATAGGAGTCTAATGAAATTAATCTCCTCTCAACTCAGTTGGCTACCATCCATAAATTGATCCTCTAAAAAAATTATATCTCTACTTTGAACAAACTGCCTAACAATTAGGTTCTATAGTGTTTACCCAAGCTCTTCATGTCTAGCTAAGGAATTGACATGTAATATCATTGTGTGACATATATTGGCTCTCCTTCTTACCCCTTGCATTGATTATTGTGTCCTTGACTAATTTTTATCGGCCATTACCAATATAACTAATATAACCCATGTCATTTAGCATGCTAATAGATTACTACTTTACATGAATATCTTATATCTATAAACAAATAAAAAACTCATTCTTAAAAATTTGTGATATCCCACTATTGCCCATCATTTCTATGCCATAAATCACCCAGTATATAGATAGTAAAGAAGTCAATATGTGAGGTGATATGAAATGATGATGTTGAGTCAATAAGATAATAACCCTCCTAAGATACTATATATATTATTGAATTATCATCGTTAACTCGCATCAAGTTATCTTTTGAGGTGATGTTGACCTCTTCCTTGGGTCTATCTCCTCTCATATATTGTTTCTATAGTATTTTCCAATAATAATAATCTTTTTGATGTGCCCCATCTTGTTATAGCAGCAATATGATGACTTTTTTACTTTGCAAATTTTCTTTGGAAGAATGAGTTCTATCAGGCTATTTGTGACTTGTGGTTCTCACCCATGTCTTTCAGAAATGAAAATATATGAGAAGCTTTGCCTTTCTTATTTCTTCCTAATTTAAATAAATTATTTTTGAAATAACATGTATTTTCTTAACACATCTAGGTAGTTACATGTTGAGGGAAACAACAAAGATATCCCATCTATAAAGAAGTGAGCTAAACATTAAAGAAATTAGTAGATCATCTCCTAGGACCATTTTCATAGATGATAGCTGATTCACCAGCTCTTAAAAGATGATGTGTGCTGCTGACATTAAATTTATATTTTTGAACTTCAAGTTAATTAGACATCTAAAGATTAATATTTTATTTCTAAATATATTATTTTCAAACATAGACTTTAGTTTCTCCCATAAATTATTTATATTCATTTCATCAGAAACATATTGATAACTATCACTATGTAGATGCAACCCTATATAGTATTGGTCTTCCCATTTTTCTTCACTCATTTTTTTAAGTATCATCTTTTTATTATATAGTCATACAATTATTTTAAAACAATATAGTTATGTATTTTATTTTCTAAAAAGAAAATTTGGTCTAGTAAATATTATTATCATAGAATGATTTTCAATGACAACAAAGAATAATATGGACAATAAATAATCAATATGGACAAAATATCTCAAAATGATACCGAAATCATTACATTGATATCTGAAAAATTGAATAACAATATAATAATAATGAATAATCTAAATATCATTTCAATATCAATGTAAAACATCCTTCTCCACATCGGGATTTCAAAATTTTTTGGTGATATATAGATATATAGATATATATATATATATATATATATATATATATATATATATATATATATATATATATATATCATTATATAGTTTTGAATATATAGTATATTATATGTAGTTTTTGAAATATAATTATATAGTTTAATATATATATATATAACTACATATGTTTAACATAAGTGTATATAATTTTTTGAATAGTGTTTTATCAAAAATATATATTTAACTTTCATACTGAAATAATTTCATATCCTTGAATAATAACTTTCCCCTCGAAAAAAATAAGGAAAAAGAAACACAACATCCAATATTTTTATTTTATTACACATAATGTGTACATCATCACAATATGAAAAAAAATAGAAATAGTTCAAGTCATGATAGTGATGGAGGTGAGCATTATGATTTCTCTATAAGGTCATACTCCTGAAAAGAGAAGTTCATTAACATTTACTGAATGGGTGGTAGTTAATTGGATGACCTTTCTAAATCTCTCCTATATATAGTTAACCCATCTAAAATTTTTACCATCATACTATATAAAGATTCTTGTCTTTATCCCATAGAATATAGTACAACCTCAAAGCATCCGATTGCATAATAAAATATTTTAGTTTATACTATATTTTTTTCTTATATTCATCTAAAAGTACTCCCTAATTATGATACACTTAATATTCTAGATGTCTCTTTCCTTCATTATTTTTTTCCAATAAGTTATAGCTATTTTGTGTAAAATTTCAAATAATTTGGGTGCTTCCTATCAATCCAACTATCATTTGTCCCAATTATTTCTATGAGAGTTCATAAATTTGGTCTTTAAACTTACTAATCTCTTCAATTATTCTCGTGCATAGGGAATGAATCTCTATTTTTGGTTATTCCTTAGCTTGTTCTATTTTCTACTGCATATTTTCCAATAAACAAGATATCCACAAATATACTAGGATGTATACCTAAGGAATGCTCAATGCAAGCTAACTTCTTTTCTCATATTTCTTTGCTTTTTTCAATCACTTATGTGTCATTCATAGTTAAAGATTGACTTTGTTTCAAAATTCTTAATGTACATCTCATTCAAATATCAACTTCTTTTCCTTTTTTTTCTCTTTCAACACCTCTCTCCATGACCAATAATGTCAAGGAGGACAATATCAAATACATTGTATCTACATGTTCATCCAAAAAAACTTCATAGGCTAAGTACAACAAAATTATAAAGAAAGGTGAATTAGTTGATTACAAAAATTATCCTCAGGAAATCTAAGAATTAATTTCTTTAAAATTTTTTTCACAACAAAGTGATACCCAATGAAAATGATATATAGCAATATTCTTATATCAATAATAGTAGTCGAAACATGGTGAGTAGATAATAAAAATGATCAAGTGAAATATAACCATACTTTACTCATCTCCATGAGTTCTCCATGCAACAAATATTTATATGTACACTTTGACATTATTCTCGAAGTACCTTTAAAACATGTCAATAGATTATTGATAGCAAAAAAATTCAAGTCCCTATGAAAAGATTTGAAATCTACATTATCTTTTACTCTTAGGAATTCAAGTAATTCATTAATGATTCCCTATACAAATGAACCTAAATATCACTTACATATCATGCTTTTCCATGCATATCCTCAAAATTCACATAAAATTCTTTTATAATTGAGATCTTTTTTTTATTCTCTATGCATACAAAATATCATCTAATTCCACTTTTTGATAGCATTACCAAAAGGAGGAACGAACTTATTGAATCCCTGCTCTCCAATAAGCTCATTTTTACAATGCATTAAATCCATCCATCTTTACCAAATTTAAGCAACAAAAAATTCCTTGGGCATCGTGACTTGAGGTGGAATATCTATGGAGCTATGTTTCTGTCTCTTCCCTTTCTCCATATGGCTCATCTATATAATATTTATCTTTGAAAATTTTCTTTCTTCCATCAAAGATTCAACAAGTAATGAGGGTTTTGGTCGTTAATCATGGCATCACTAAAGATTAAGGTATTATTGTGAAGGAGATTCATAGGTTAGGTATTTAAAGTTGGGACTTGATAATTGATAGTCGCATTTATTTGGTTATAATTTTTTTTATAGGAATACAAATTCATTACTTTGGGGTAAGCTATATTTCAAAGTCATAACATTGCATCAAAGTCATGTCTTTCCTATATAGCTTCTATAATGCTCTTCATTTATCAATTATGATGCCTTTTTTTTTTTTTTGACACCAAAATCATGACTTTAAAAATAATATCATGGCCTTGTCATGTGGCTTCTAATTGGCTTTTCTTTTTATAAAACTAAAGATATGATAATTAACAACTATAATGACTTTAAGGTAAAAAAAATTAAATAGTAGTTGGTTTGAATAAGTTATTCTTTTATATGTGGTAAAAATTATAATTGTAATTATGGGCATGCCATTTTATTCTCATTACTTTACAATTCATCATAGAAAAATATTTTTTTAAGTTTGTCTCTCAAGCAATATTACATTTAAAGTCCATAGCTACGCCTTTAAAATTTTCTCCTATATATCAAAAATCTTTGTTATCCAAGTGAGCCTTTCAATATATTGTGTTATTTTCTTCCTACTTGTACTTTTGGTATTATTTGTGGATGATAGAGTAATACTTATTTTTATTCTTTCATTCATATGATTCAGTTTCTCATTTCTCTTTATTCATATTTTTTTTTCATACCATTGACTTTAGAAAAAATCTACGAACTTTTCAATTTCATGAGCACACAAGTCATCGATTGTCTTCAATTCATCTATCAAAGCTTTATAGTCGACTTCTATTTCTTCCTCATTAATAAATGTGACTATATCTTTAATTACCTAATCAAGATTTTTCATCACAATCTTTTTCTGTATTAGCTATAAAGATTATATCTTTCATTTTGTTTTTTTTCCTTCGATAGTCGATGCTTAGCTTTTGTGTCCTCTTCTAAAGTTTCATTTATAATTTTTTTTTTTTACCTTACGATAGGAATTTCAAATGAAACATTTTTTTAGACTCAAACTAATTTGTGACTTCTTTCTTACTCTATTGTTTCATTATTTCCTCTTCATGAGTATTGACTCTCCGCAAGTCACTTAATAATTTTTTGAGTTAAGTTATCCAATAAATTACTAAAAATTGATTAGAACCATAATCACTTAACTCCTCATGGCTTCCACACCTCCAATTCCTAGAATTCTCTTTCTATTGATAAAAAAATCGATAATAGTTTCCAAAAGGTTTGAAATACAACTTACTTTCTTGAGTATGATATGTCTCATTGTAATTATAGTAGAGTTCATTCTCGCTCATTGATATAATTTTCCAAATGCCAATTGTTTGCTTTATCATCTTTCTATAGCTCTTTAAGATAATTTGCATTGATCCTTGGCAGCAATTATTATATATTTAGATTTGATATATAAGAGGATGGAAAGAAAAAAAAAGATATGCAACCAAATCTAAAAGATAACCATCCATATTCAAACAATGTAACATAACTTAGCCATTAGATTTGGAATATTTATCAAATATGATGCTATCTAATTTATTAAAAAAATTATTATTTAATTAGAATAGCCAAGTCAATTCACGTTCAATAATGAAACTAATTATGACTTTATTATGACTTTATTATTCTATCAAATTTATTCAGTTAGGTAATAATAAACTTATTATTGAGTATCTCATCAATTGAGTTCCATAAGTGCACGAGTAATATAAGTAGTATAATAAACATTTATCTAAATATCGACCCCATCAAAATTTTATTAGTAGTTTAGCTATTCAATAAAAGATACCCTATTTTTAGTATGATTGAAACTCAAATTATCAAACAATCTTAGATAAAAGGTTTATTTATCTAATTTATATGATGTCATTACTTCATTCAATATATATTATACCACACACACAATTGATGTTGAAGTATTGTGTAATTATTTATTTTCTTATTAGAATGCAAGGTGTCTGTCACTATTAATTCTTTTAAATATGGTGATCACATCATGGTTATCCCCTCAATGAGTCATCACCAAGATAATAATTTTTCAATGCATGAAGATTATTCATAATCTCATATTTTTTAGGAAACTTTGTCAAATACCTTTGATGGTTGTTTTGTATGTATACTCTTATTCACTGGTTTCTACTATTCTAACGACTAATGATTAGCATAGTTTGTATGTATTTGTACATTTCGCTCCATAAGTACCATACTCATATAATTAATATATGATTTCTTCAAGTTGCATCAGTGAAAATCATGTGAGTAAAGGAACTCACAAGAGTTATTACTACCTTGCAAGTCACCGCACACATAACATATCCTAAGGATTACACCATCCTTCTTGGTAACAATGAAACTTGCATATTAAATGTGAATCCCATGAGAGATGATTCTATATAATATCCATCTCAATAAAGAACTTGTCTCTAATATATATATATATATAATGGATTAGAATGTAAATTTATTTGTACATTCACCTTAATAAATATCATACTCATAATGATTAATATATCTTAACTTCAAGATTTAACATATAGGTTTATCTCATGTAACACAATTAGAATGGCTTTCACCATCTTATTATAATAATCTTAAGTGAGTCTTATGGCTTACATATATAATTGTATACCATAATAACCTCACACAGACTCACCCTTTAAGTGAAACCCTAATTTGAGTTTTATTTAGTTATCATCCATTAATATCCATAACATAAAATATATTCAAAATATAATCGCATCAACATATAAACCAATTACATCACATACTTCAAATAATGCAATCATAAACAATTTTAATTTCATAGAAATTCCCAAATTTATCCTAGAAGAGATGAGTTTGAGAGTCATGGCCCCTAACTCTAGGGATTGACATTATTCATCCATCTCTTACTTGCTTTTTAAACCCCTAGAAAGTATGAAAATTATCCATAGAATTTATAGTTTCCATCGCTTTTTTCTTATTCCTTGTGGGAGAATGAGAAGAAGTAAGAGCTCTCCCAAAAATTCTCATGCATGTAATTTTATAATTGGGTAGTTTTGTATTTCCCTAAGTAGAAAGTATGAATTCAAATGAAAGTGTTTAGTCTAGCATTCATTTCCTCATATTGTGATCATGACTCTATAAAAAAATTGTGCTTTATATAATATATTGATCTTTCCTGTAAATAAAGATCACAACTTTGTTAGTGATCATGACTTGAGCCTAATCTCTCTATAACGCAAAGTTACAATGCTATAAAATGATCATTGCTTTGTATCTTCATTATTTATAGTCTATATATAGCCATAATGATATGAAGTGGATGTGAGGTGGTGATGACTTCCAATAGTTATATATGGCCATGACACTATGCAGAGGCAATGACATTGGCTATTTTCTTTATTTAGATATTATGGCCATGACACTAAGAACTTGTCACAAAACATGTACTTAGCTTGTATGTATAAATTATAATTATGCCGTATTTTGTGGACCAATGTTATGACCTTGAAAATGATCATGTTCAAGTACTATCCTCTATAAAAACGAGTGACCCAAAAGACATATCTTTGAATAATTGTTATAATATTGGCCATAGATCTCATGGTCTCTTTAATTCTTTTTTTGTATCTTAAAATTGTTTCTTTATAAAAGACCCTAACTCTGATTCTAGACTACCGATCTATATAAAGATAAAATAATTTCTCTATGAAATTAACAAAGACCTAGAGCATCAGTGAGGTACTTGATTATTGTGATTATGAATTAATGTCATAGTAATTAAAAGTTTATGAGTTAAGTATGTGTCACAATCCCACTTTTATAGGCTGTGACCTGGTACTAGGAAATGGTTAGGCTTAAGGCCACCAAAACTCATAGCAAGCCTAAGTCCCATAATTTCTACTGAAATTTCGGCATGATATATTCATTTTTATAACAATGATAAATCCTATTGACCTCCGTGTTCTCCACTAACAAAATGACCTCAACGGTCTTATCAAAAATATCAAATAAGGTTTCATCAAAAGCAAAATTTATCCCATTAAATAATTAACCCAATAATTAAGTTAATTCACCATGGAGTCTTCTAGAAACTTAGATTCTTATTCGCCAAATAAACAAATAATAATCCATTACATTCTTAAAAAAATCCAAGTGGTCTAGAAATGCCTGGATTTTCCTTTCTTTGTCTACCCTGAAAAAAAGGAAATCAACGAGGGTGAGATAACTCCGTGAGTAAAAATATATCACCATACTTGTGAGACTAGATACTCAAGGCCAGCTCATAAGGATTGTTGTGCACAATCAATCAATCACCGTACATAGGTTATGCAACAAATAGCATCAATATGAACAACAATATCAAATGAGATTTAGAGGTTTGAAACACATAGAAATATAGTTTACCATTAAGGAATCCATACATTCCTTTTTACCTTTATATTAGAATCTCTACATTCCAACCAAAGATTCATTGAACGGGTCGGGTTCTACGCCTAGTATTTTACCACCTCTCTAGGAAGGCACTGGTTTTCCCGCACTAGAGGGTACCATGTGCACATAGTCTGATGACCTCCCCATCAGTTAGGCTTTCTGTGATTCTTACTAATAAATGACATTAATGATTACAAGTTTAGCTGACCATACTTAACATGAGACAAAAATGGCAAAATCAAGAATATATCTGATCGTACTCAGTATGCAACAAGAGATAACACCAAATACAATAAGAGTTAGCTGACCGAGCTCAACATGAATATTCATCAGGACACATAATTTGTGGCATATGACAAATTCAATTCAATGAATGCTCAAGAATAAGGGTTTTAATCATAGTCAATTACTACGATCAAGTCAAATAATGAAAACACTGCTATACATTTCAAAGGTGCAAGTACGATGATATAAATTTACTCACCTCTCTATTAGTCCAGGCTCAACTAGGCTATTCACCCTGAACATGTGAGCCATCACCAACTTTGTTTGCTATACCAATATTCATGCAATAAAAAAAATATAAAGATAACGTCAAAATCATAACGAGTCATACTTTGTTATTCATTACTCAATTAGTCCATTTACCCATTTCTATTTAATCACCTAACTTGAGCTTTTTAAAATATTTAAAAAAAAAATTATTTTAATATTCAATTTCACTACTAATTTCTTATGTCTAATATTTAATCACTAAACTTGTTTTTTTTATTGCGCATCAGTTAGTATATTGCCCATAACTTTCTCTACAGATGTTGAAAAGATCTGAGGCTAGTGGACAAATTTCACTAACATCCATATTTCCAATGATATCAAATTTACCCTAAGATTCATCCATTAGATACTCCTATGATTCTTTCCAAGTCGACCTTCAAACTGGAATTCACATGCAATCAATTCTATCCTCAATTCCACTAATTACTATCTCAATTTCATTCTAAATACATTTTCCCCAAATTTTAAACATACCAGACCTAATTTATACCTCTTAGGTCACTCTCTACACATTCAAAATATAATTACAACCTAGCATACACATTAGAATAATTAATTAATTCCAAACAGTCCAAATTGACCATCCAAACAACAACAATTCATCATTTCAGCCTTTCCTCTAAAACATACCATACAAAACCAAAATTAAAATCATGGATCTTTTATATATCTTCGAAAGTCTCTCGCCATGAAAAATCATAGTTTTTTTCTAGGAGAATTGGCTGCTACATAATTTTCTTCCTTACCTAGCAATTTGGTGCCGAATGGAGAACCTAGGGTCCTTCAATTTTTTTCATTCATTTTCTACTCGATTTTATGAGTCATGATGTTTTTAATAATTAATTCAATCTTTCACTTAAGTCCTTACGAGTTTTCATAAAATTTTCCAAGGCCCTAGGAATTATTAAAAATGTATCTTTGAGCCTCGAGCAACAAAATCTGTTGACTTTTCCCTACCCAATTCACTATTCACATATTTTATTATTTTTTTATTTATGATTTTTATAATT
>JAREIK010005076.1:0-64293 GCA_029783825.1 Sapria himalayana
ACTAATGTCGTTGCTGCCGCCGCTTCCTCCACGGCCTCCACTGCAGCTGCTAAAGCTATAGCTCTTGCTGCCACTGCAGCCACTACTACCAATGATGCTGCCACTGCCACCATTGCTGCTTACTCTGTTGCCTCGCTTCCTCAGCTGTAGCCACTACCATTGCTATTGCTACTGCTGCCGCTGGTGCCGACGCCACCACTGTCGCTGCTGCCACTGCTGCTTCTGGCACCACTGCCACCACTACGTCATTGCCACCAATGTCAC
The DNA here is from genome assembly GCA_029783825.1 of Sapria himalayana. Lineage (NCBI taxonomy): Eukaryota > Viridiplantae > Streptophyta > Magnoliopsida > Malpighiales > Rafflesiaceae > Sapria > Sapria himalayana. The sequence continues at coordinate 265 of JAREIK010005076.1, forward strand.
CACTACCATGTTACCCCTGATGATAATAGGCTTTTACATACTTATAATAGCCTAAAACTCTACCTAAAAATTTTGGAGAAACACAAACATATTCACAGATATATAAAAATAGTTATTATAGACATGAACAAACAAAATTACAGTTGAATGTAATACAGCTTCAACACAAATTTAATTAAATAATTTAATATTTTAAAATTTAATTTAATAAAAATAGATACTATAAATGAAAATTTTAAATTAAAAAAAATTCATTCAATAACTTATTTTAATACAATATTTTAAATAACTAAAACAAAAAAATAAAAAAATTATATTACATCTTATTAATCAATGTATCTATCGACTGTGCATAAAGTATAATCTATCAATGCATTGATGTTGCTTTCTCTCCCACTGCTCCTCCGATCACCAACTTTCCATAGAGAAAATGTTGTCCGAGTCACGGTGCTTCATATTTGTTGAAATATGTTTTCACTTATACAAGCTTCGTATAGGAAATAATGTGGTACCATATCTGTATGAAATTTAAACCATCAAATCAAATCAAACTAAATAAAAAAAAACTATTTTGATAAATATATATTGCTGCAATAAATATGTACATATATACTAGCATTTCACTCGTACATATATTACTATAGTATATGTACATATAAACTACAGTATTATGTATACATATATACTAGTACATATATATACTCAATATATATGTACATAAAATACTATAGTATTATATGTACGGATATACTGACTATATATGTACGTATATACCACATTTGTTGCCGTTGGTACTGCTCCTGCTACCGTTGCCACTCCTGCAGCTGCTGCCGCGGGCATTGCCGTTGACAATGCCGCTGTCACTGCCAGTGATGTCGCTACTGAGCTACCACTATCGGTGCTACTGCTACTATTGCCACAGCTACCAGTGTTGCCCCTGCCATCGCCGCCACTACTGTAGTAGCCGCACTACAACTGCTGCCACTAATTTAGGTACTGCCACTACTACCGCCACTGCCTCTACTGCCATGGCTGCCACTACTTCCTCTGCTACCGTTGCTCCCGCCACTTCCACAACTGCCACCACCGCCACTGCTGCTTCCATAGCCACCACTACTGTCACCGCTACCATCACTGCCGGTGCTGCCGCCACTACCACTTTTGCTGCCACCACCACTGCCACCACTGCCACCACTGCCATCTCTACCATCTCTGCCACTGTTGAATATCAGTTTTTACATATCTATAATAGGCTAATACTCTACCCAAAAAATTCAGAGAGACAACAACATATTCACAGATATACAAAAATAAATATTATAGACATGAACAAACACAAATTAAAGTTGATTGTCATATAGAATAAACAAAAATCCAAAAGATGTTTAACAATTATGTTTTAGATAAAGAGAGTGCAAAAATAAAATGTTTTTAGAATAATAAAGATAAGATAAGCTAGCCCTCTTTTTGATAAAGATGATATCAATAGATATGGGACCCATGCATTGAAAGGAATGTGGTAATGTATGAATGCTTTGAATCTAGATCTTTTCTTCTCTCACATAATGTGTCCTACAAAGATTCATAATTAGGTTTATCAGAAAAGCAAAGAACAAAACTAGAATAAAAAAATTGAAACTTGCAAAAAAATATCATAATTATTTGCTACACATAGACAAAAATAAATAATAGTTAAGAAATAATTCTCATACTCAATCATCCTCATAATTTGTAAGAAATGCTAGCCTCTCCTGCGAAGATTCTCAACTGGATCTCGAAATTCTATCTGATGTACCAATGTCCCTAACTGTGACTCCATATAGGACATCTGCTGTTGCATTGCTTTTTTAATTTTTTTAATTTCTTGCATTTCTTCCATCAAATTAGTTATCTACTCATCTTTCTTTTTCATTTTGATCTCTATATCTACAATACGTTCATTTGTTTATAATGCTTGTTGTTCGACTGCCTCATCTACCATTGCTGAGACAGATGAATTAGAAGCACAACTACTACAACAAAATGCCACTCCATTTGAGCTGATTCTGTACACTCGCTTCTTCTTTCGACCTCCTATTGTCTCCAAATAAATATGATCGTAGTCAATTGGATGAAGATCCATAGAACCCTCAACTTGTTGATGAGAAGCAGTCACACGTTCCTCCATTAGTCCTAAATAAAATAGAGATAACAACTATTCTAGATTTTAAAAAATAAAATAAATATTTTGCACTCAAAACAATTTTCATAATGTACTGTAGTTTTATAAAGTCTAATTAATATAACAATTTCTTATTGCAATCATCTGAGACTTATTGTCAACATAATGACCATCCACTTTCATCAAATGCATCTTTTTGAAAATCTCATAAAATTTTGGATCTCGACCCAATTCTCCAGCCTAGAATATGTTTTTATTAATTCATAAAAAAACAATTATAAAAAAATTTAACAAAATTATTAATACCATGCAAGATTATAATTATTGGACTATTAGGACAACCACAAAATAGATATGTTTAGAATTTTAAATTTGTACCAAATCTCGAGCATGCTCAATGCTCGACTTTGAACCTCTAGTGTGTCGATAGATTCTTGTACCTATTCCAGCAACCTCACTTTGTTGATTTTTGCTGCAAATATCTGATTCTTTCTTCACATCTGGCTCCTCCCAATAATTAAGCCACTCGGGCCAGTCTTCCTCGGATATAAAATCAAGCCTTTCTTTCATTTTCTTTAATTTATGGACAAAATCAGAATACTGTTGAGTAGCTTTGATCTCAGATAATGACTTTATATTTCCATCAAATTTTGGGTGGCCATGTGCACTGATTCTATAAATAGAAAAATAACAAAAGAATTTATATTAAAAACAAGAACATAATTATTTACTACTTGAATAATAACAAACATAAAAGTTAAGTAATTAGATAATTATTTTTCAATTCTTTTGTTTTGTTATTTTTACATGAAAGTCATCAAAATATGAATCCTTTGTTGATTCAGACACTATCTTTCAGGAGAAAGCTATAGCATCAACCATTTTCTTGAAAGCCTTTGTAATTATAGTCGAACACTTGTGAGATGAAATAAAACTGTACAAATAAATAGATAACATAGAAAACAAACAAATCTTTACAATATAAAAAAACCACTTATAGTAATATAAAAATTTTTTTAAGTCATTTATACATATTCCTTTTACCTCTCATCCACAATATTAATTTCTAACTTTGCACTAACTGTAGAGGAAGGCACGACATTTGATGATGTCTTTGGTATTGAAAATGAGGGAACAATCGGTGTAAATTGTGGTGTAGAAGATAGAGATGGATCAAGAGTGTGAGCAGAAAGCAAATCAGTGGTAGGCTTACATCTGATAATGGTTATAGTAGAGGTCTCAATGATGGTGATGGTGATAGAAATGATGATGGTGATTGTGATGTTGAAGTCAGAATATGGTGGCTATGAGATGGTACTGATTCTGTAACATGATGTAACATACTAGATGAATTTGGTTCATTTCTGTGTCCACATCCACCTCCACCACGGCCACATCCTTTAGGCACCATCTGCTATACAAAATAAAACAAAGAACAAAAAATAAAAATATGATGAACAAGCATGCATTTTCGAATAAAACACAACGATAGATTTCAACAAAAAATAAAATTTCTTTGATAGTTTAAAATTATAATAAAATTATAATAATTTAATTATCAGCATCACTATCATCCTCCAATGATTCTTCTGATATTTTGTCTGATTCCTATAGAAGTTTGAACTCATCTTCTTATAGAAATTGATCATCTTAAATTTCTATTGTGCCGCCATTTGAGTCACATAAATTTTCTGGATCTTCATCTACATTTAAAATCTCAATATTTTCTATGTCATCTTCCTAGAATATTTGTGCAATTTCTAAGTCTACACTTCTTTGTTGTGATGTTAATACTTCAAATTTTGATCGAGCTTTGATCTTGCAAATTTCCCACCAATCTCTCTTTTCACGAGATAAACTCGATATGTAAAATAATATACATGAGTGGCTTGAACTACCATAATAAATGGCTCATTTCGATTATATCTGTGTTTATGGTTAACATCCACTAACTTATAATCCAAATGAATCTTTGTGCCCACATTTGGTGTAGGACCAAACCACTCGCACTTAAATAATACAATCCTATTATTTTTGAGTCCAGGCTACTTCAACTCAATAACTTCTTTGAGTTGACCATAATAATCAATCTCATCTACACTATATCCTACGCCTTTAATGCATACACCATTATTCAATGTAATTTTAGAAGAACCGTGTCCAATTGTGGGAAATTTATATCCATTAACAAAATACCTAGGATAGGTTGTCACATATCGAAACAGGCCTTTACGTAGATTCTGAATAAAAATATTTAAATCTCCATTTGAATGATCAATTGCATGTGAAATAAATTAAAAAATTGATATTAACAATAAAAGATAATAATAAATTAAATAATTCAAAATAAAACATAATAATTCTCAGATAATTTTTGAACCAATTCGCAAATTCAGTTTCTAGGAGATGATCGACAACATTGCTGAAAATTGCTGGTTGCCTATATTTTAACTGCTTAACATAAATACTGCACAGATATAAAAAGAGAGAAAAATGTATATCAATTTTTAATAATTTCTATTAAAGATAAAATTAAACTATGATTAAACCTGCAACCATTTTGTGTATACATACTCAATGTATGGTGCAACCATTTCAAAATTAAGTAAAACGTAGCTATGAGTTGCTTTGTACTCTTCATCTGTCATACACCTTCTCATTGCTCTTCCAAATGCTCTTCCAAGGTGCTTGAAGATAGATAATTTATCCATAGAATCATCTTCTACCATCACATGACATTCATAATTCCACGGCACATTTCTATTCTTTGTATTGACATGATTATTAAAATAATAAGAACAAAATGATGATGCTTCTTCTAGTAAATATGCATTACAAATTGAACCTTCAACTTTTGACTTGTTTCTAATATTCAATTTCAACTTACAAAGATACCTACAACCACAATGTTAGGTTTAAATTTGATTAAATTATAATTTTACTTAAAGTACGAAATAATAAAACACAATAAATTATATGTATTTACCTCTCAAAAGGATAGATCCACCTGCATTGCAATGGCCCTATAATCCTTGCTTCATATTCCAAATGGACTGGTAAATACTCAATTTAGCCAAAAAAACTAGGTGGGAATATCCTTTCAAGCTTATAAAAAATAATTGGAATGTCATTCTCCAGCCTCACCATTTCATCTATTTTGATTGTGGTTGTAGTTAGCTGGAAAAACTAAGTTTAGTAAGGACCTTCCAAACACTTAGTGGAAGTAATTCACGGAATGCAATTGGTATTAATCTTTAAATAAATACATGACAGTCATGACTTTTCATTCCAAATATCTTAAGATTCTTCATATCTAAGCATCTACCGATATTTGACACATATCCATCAGAGAATTTCAAATTTATAACTCATTCACACAATATCTGTCTTGCCTTCTTATCAAGTGTGTAGCAAGCTTTAAGGAATTTTCCTGTTTCCTCATTCAGTTTCAATTTAGGACGCCCACATAATCATTCAGCACTTGTCTTGATTTTAAAGTGTCTTTTGTCTTTTTCTTTTCGCCTACATTAAGGACAATGTGAAAACATTTTCAAACACATTTTTTTCAATATGCATTACATCAAAGTTATGACCAATTAAATTGGACTTCCAATAGGGTAAGTCCCAAAATATACTACGTTTCCTCCGCCAAATAATTTTCCTATTGGTCCATTACTTCCAGTAGTATCATTTTTAGTTACCTTCTTCAAACCGAAACTATGAATCTCTGTAATAATTTCATCTCATAAACAAACTGCTAATGCAACTCTTATCATTTTTTTTCAAAATGCAGTTCTATTTCTTCGAAATAGATGATCCGTAGGTAGAAACTTACGATGGTTATCAAACCATGACTGTTTACCACTAAATGTAAGGGTAAGTGCATCAAGATTTATCATGCAATATGGGCATGCAAATCATCCTATAGTACTCCAGGCATACAATATTGAATATGCAGGAAAGTCACTTACCATCCGCATAAGGGCTACCCGCATAATAAAATTTTTCTTCTTTAAGATATCATATATATTCATGCCAACAGCCCATAAATGATTTAACTCTACAATAAGAGGCTGTAAGAAAACATCCAGAATGTCTTTCGGATTTTTTGGCCCTGAAACCAATATTGACAAAAACATATATTGCTCTTTCATACACAATCATAGAGGAAAGTTATATGGTGTCACTATCACTGGTCATGTTGAATACTGTTGTCCAGATTGCCCAAATGGCTGAAATTCATCAGTACAGAGACCCAATCTCACATTATGACTTTCTACTCCAAAATCTTGATCTATATAACTAAAATGCTTCCAAGCAATTGAATCTAATGGATGATGCATTACCCCTTCTTTAACCTCATACTTGGAATGCCACCTCATATTATTTTATGTAGCATTTGATGCATATAGTCTCTGTAATCGAGGAAGTAATGGAAAATAATACATCTTCTTAAAAACAACCTTCAATTTTTTTTGCATTTTTACAACACGAGATGCCTTCCTAAATCGAGGATGGTCACAAAACTTACAACTAATTAAATCACTATCACCACCCCACTATAACATGCATCCATTTAAACAATAATCAATATTTTCGACTGGTACACACATTCCTCGTAGTAACTTCTTAGTGTTGTAAAAGTTGTTAGTAATCAAATTATTATCCAGAATAATCTCTTTCATCAGTTCTGTCACTGATCAAATAATTTCTCAGACATATGATTTTCTGACTTAATGCTCATTAGTCGAGCCACAAGTGACAATTGCGAATGTGTTTTATAACCAGGCCATAACTCTTTATCTGCAGCTTTAACTATTTCATAAAATTTCTAAGCTTCAGGATTAGGTGGTTCATCCATGTAATTCATATTAAAGTCAGCACTAGCAGCTTCCATGATCATTCTATGGTATGTGTTTGATGATTCTTCACCACAAGTAAATGATTCAATACCCTCATTTTGGTCAATATTCAGAGCCATTGTACTTTCTCCATGATAAATCCAATCAAAATTAATTGGCACAAACCCATATTTTGCCAAATTATATCTTATAGTGTTTGCATCAAAAAAAGAAATATTTTGACACTTTCGATGATTACATGGACACTTAATTTTCTTCTCCATCCATCAATCTCGATTGACTACATGCAAAATTGATGATAGTTTCAAACCAGTCAAAAAATCTTCATTCAAAAATCCATTAATAACCCTTGTGTACATCCACTGACGATCTGAGCTCATTTTGGCCTATTTTTTTTTACAAAAATAATGCCTAATCATTATTATAAATGAAACATTCTATTACTTCAAAATATACAAATAATAAAATAGAATTACTTACAGATGAATATTTAAAATTTAAATATCGTGAATATCGAGGCAATGTGTTTGTAGAATCTACATTAATAGATAACGTAAATTGTACCACGATAAAGATTAATAGATATTAGAGTTATACTCGATAAATGGTGCAAAGTACAATAATGCACAAGAAATGAAATCAAAAAAAATTTATGTTTGAAGGAGGAGATGGGGAGAGAGGGAGACATAGAGACTGCAGTGTTAGAATGAAAAGTTATATAAAAGAAAATAAATTTCTTCTATATAAACTTATCAAATATTACATCTTTTGTAATACATAAGTTCATATTTGAGCCTGAGGCCCAAGGGGTGGGATTAGGTAATAGTACGACCCTTATTTGTATATACCATATATGAGTCTAATCAACGAACACCCTCATTCTTCGTGCTTGCATATTGTTGATATTATATCTTATGCCATTTAATTTTAAATTAGTTCAACAAATTAATATTATTTCATATATAATTATATGTTAGGATACATATAGTAAATGTAGTTATAAATAGTTACATATAATTAACCATATAATTATATATGGATATACGCATACAAGTAGTTATAAGTAAATATAAATAAATGTATACAAAGTTATAGACAATTATAAAGATTTACATATATGGATACATAATTAAAAATAAAGTTATATTTATTTATATAGATTTATTTATAGTTATAAGAATATTTATATATAGTTTACACATAATTAAACATTTTGTATATTTAAATATAGGTTATACATTAATAATATAAAATTATGTATAGTTATAAATTATTATACATATAATATATATAGTTATAAAAAATTATATATCGTTAAACATTTAGTTATATATATATATATTATATAATATATATATATATATATATATAATTATATATTATATATAGTTATTTACAGTAAAAAATATTTACAAAGTTATAAACAAGTATATCGATTTACATATATGTATACAGTTATACATATAGTTACTGATATAGTTAAAATTATATCTATACATGTAGGTATATATATTTATTTATATAATTTTATATATCTATACCTATAGTTATGTATGGGTATAGATATAGTAAAATACAATTTTGAATACTAATATATACACATGTATATTAAATATAAGTTGTAAATTATATATTTAAATTTTGAAATGTATAATGCTTTTATAGTAATACATATAATAAGATACAATTATTTATAGTTATATGTTATTATACATAGTATATAAACTATAAATATTTTATATAATTAAACATATAGTTATATATATATATTCATACAAATAGTTATACATAAATATATAAATTTACATATATGTATACATACTTACAACTATAGTTATTATTAAGTATATAGAGTGTTATATAGTTATACAATTATTTATATATAGTTATACAAATATTTATATATAGTTATACAAATATTTATATATAGTCATACAACTTCAATAAATATCTAAAATATGGCCAGCAATGATGTTTAGAGAAAGATAGAGAGAAGAAAAAATATTATATTTCTACAATTTTCCACATGAGCAGGAAGTTACTTTGAATGGTCATTTACTACTGCTTCTATAGCGAAGAGATGTTCTGCTAAAGCATCATAAATTCCTTCCATATATCTACATGTCCATATATATATATATATTTAGAAAAAATATGAAGATTAATACATGAAAATAAAAAAAAGATGATATAAAAAAATAATACTCAATAATAATAATATATAACTAAAACTTATGCCTTTACATAATGAATAAAAATGATTGATGAAACTTTACATATCGAGTATTCCCATAAAAAATAAAATAACTGAATAAAATAAATAAAAACACACAATAATATAATTTTATGAATAAAAATTATAAAATGACATTATCATTTATTAAATTAAATAAAAATTCATTATAAATACAAAAAAGACTATAAATACTTTTAATCTATATGAATCATCTCATCCCAGTATCACAAGATAAAAAAATATAAAAATACAATGTAATTCTCAATAGTTTTGAAATTTTTATTTTTATTTACAGCTTATTAATGTTTTTTATAATTCATTTGGCTATATTATTATGATATGTTACTATTTTTTTTATTATATTGTATTGATGTTATTAAAATTATAATAATTTATATTTATTTTATTAAGATATGAAATAATATTTTATAATATAGGTTATAGAGTAAAAATTAATTAGTAAATATGTTTATATCATATTAACCTATAAAAGAGTACTCACATAAAAGAGTAGTCACATATATTCGCTTGTACTATAAATTAATTTTTCATTAATGATACATATATTTCCATAATAATTATCATATTTTCTTATATTCTTTATTACTATTTATTACAAGATACATCTACCACAAATTTTGTGAAACATGAAACTTAGATTCAAGCTTGTAGGTTACAACTAATAGTTATGGTACTCAACTATTAACTACAATGTTCAACTAACAAGTACAACTCATATTTATTAGTTTTTTAAATTATTTAAAATAAACATATTACAGCACAAAAAAATTACCATGTGTTAAAAGATGATGTTATTAACACGGCATGATAAAGGGTGTCCGAACGAAGGTTGTCGTAGAAAGAATACCCTTGTATGGCATGAAATTCATCAACGTTACTGAGATACCCAAACTCTTCTTAATCCACTGTTGTTAATCATATAAATTATAGTTAATATAAATTTGGTAGAAGTTGAATTGTTAGACTAATAATAAACTAAATTGTTACCGCTAAAATCATAAATCGAAGTTGATAAAACATTATTTGGTAGAAAAAAATCTATTGTGTCACATGACATTGTGGGGATTATCAACATTAAAATTTTCTAAATATTTTTAATAATTTTATATCCTCTATCTAAATCAAAAATGTTATAGATTTAAAATATTATACTTTTTATTATCTACCTACCCTTCTCCCTAACTTAACCCAAAATTATTATTTGGCTCGTATATAAGCTATAAGGCTTCATGATTAGAATAGGTAAAACTCATGTCCCAACATCTGAACAACATGATAAATAATAGCACCATGGAAAATGTTTCAAACATCTACGAGGATCAGACTCATATTTTTAGTGTTAAAGTATTCATCATCTTTTGCCGATTAGTCTACCATGTTATTGGTTTGGATTTTTAATACCATGCTATTTTAAAAAAAATTTATTCTTGATAGTAATTATGTACAAAAAAGTTTGGTTCATATATTTTATACTATCTTAGCTTGAGGGTCCATGACACATTACTATCTTAACTTGATTCTACAAGTCTACTCAAAACTAACACAAGAGAGATCACAAGGAATCACACACTAAGAGACATCTATTAAGGAATATTAAAATTATTAGAAATATAAGTGTTTTATTTCAAGAAACATAAATATGAAGTTATTATGTTTGAGATAATTTTGAGATAAATTTAATTTACAAAATTTAGATACATGATAAATAGAAATCTTTATACACACACACACACACACACACACACACACACACATGATAATCTTTGTTAAAGATAAGTGCAACCATAATAATATAAATGAATCATTTAAGAAAATTACAATAAAGTTTATAAAAAAATTAATAAGAATATTTATTTTTATATCATATGTTGACTTACAAGCTTATCACATGCTTACTTGCATGAATAGGATGTATTAGTATGTATGATTTCTATGTCTTGGCTTACACGAGTGATAAGTATTGATTATGTGCTTACTATATGTTCTCGTGCATTAATGCCAAGTTTGAAAGTGTGCTTGTTATATGATGATGTGTATACCTGCCAAGGATTAACTTGACATGTGAAAGCTATATGTTGACTTACTAAATGTTGCATCAAAAATTAAAAAAGATGGAATCTTGCCTATAAATAAAAGTGATTTGGGGTTCCTAGCACACAACACATCATGAGAACATTTCATAGTGAATTGAGAAACTCTTGCTCAATTATTTTCAATTACATGTGTGAATATTATTGAGTTTTCCAGAAGTTGGTAGAATAGTTCAAACTAATTCAATCGAGTATAATCAATTTAATTTAATTTGACATGCTAAACTATTATTTTATTTATTTTATTTATTTATTTATTTATTTATTTATTTATTATATTATTATATTATTTTATTTATTTTATTTTTGTATTCAATCATTACTCATTTTTGAATATTTTTTGTAGATATCAAGTCGGCAAACCTAAGTATGTATACTAGTTTGTATAAAATACACATGCATATTGATGTATACTATTTTTGTAGATATCAAGTCGGCATACCTAAGTATATATACTAGTTATGTATAAAATACACTTGAATATTGATATATACTATTTTTGTAGATATAAAGTTGGCAAACCTAAGTATATATACTGTTTATATATTGAGGAGGATTTAGGAGGAATTCAGGAACAAAAAGTATCCAAGCATTATATCATGGTGTGTATGGTGATTAAAGAAGAAATTCGGAAATGACAACGCATAATCGATTAACGCATCAGAATAAAAATAGTATCCAAGCATAAGAATCTACTCAATGACAACGTATATATCACAAATACATAAGCATTTATACGAGTAAGGTTTGTATACATTATCCAAGCATATCGTATTCTAAAAATATTGCTCAATTGTTTAATTTTTATAAATTTTAGGTAGGATTAAACATTTATATATTTATTTATAATTATTATTTATTTTTCTTTTAACTTTATTGAAAAAAAATATATTTTTATTATATTTCAAGATTTTCAAGATTTGTATTATTTATTTTTTTAAAAGTTATCTAGTAATCATAAAATTTTTTTAAAACTTATAATAATATTAATATTTACAAGTTTATTCGTCAATTCAGATATTTTGAAATAATTTTCTATTTATCATACATTGAATTAATTTACATTTAAATTAGTATACATTTTAATTTATGTTTAATTTAATTTTTAAATATCAAAAAAATTATTATACTTATTGAATTAATTATTTAATGTTACTTTAATTTAAATTCTTTAATTTATTAAATAAAAATTTTAGAAAAAGTTTTTGTATAATTTTTTAAAGAATTAATACATCATAAAAATAGTTATTTAGTCCTTATTAAAATAATTTTGTTGTATTTTTATATATTTTAAATTAATTATTTACAATATCAATTTTTTTTATTTTACGAGAAGAATGTGTGTTTCAAGGATTGCTCATCTATAGACTAATAACATTCATTTAATAAACAAAATTAAATAAAATTTTAAATAAAAATAATAAATAAAAAAATTATATAATTAAATAATGGCTAGGAAAATACCATTGCTAAATCCGTGGCTAAAATATGGATTTAATTAGCTAGGAAAATTCCTTCCCTAAATCCGTCGCAAAATTAAGGATCTTATTTTCTACTAAAATTCCATCACTAATTTATAGATTTTATTAGCTAGGGATATTCGCTCGCTAAATCCATAGCTAAAATACATATTTTATTACCTAGAAATATTCGTTCCCTTAATTCATAACTAAAATACATATATTATTACCTAGAGATAGTACACATTTGAATTCGTCACTCAATCATGGAATTTTTATTAGCAAGAGAAAATCCGTCGCTAAATTCGTCGCTAAAATCTGTCGCTAAATCATGGATTTTATTAGCAAGTGAAAATCTATCTCTAAATCTATTGCTAAATCATGAATTTTACTAGCAAGGAAAAATCCATTGCTAAATCATGGATTTATTAGCAAGTGAAAATCTATCGTTTAAAAATGTTTGCCTAATCAGGATTTTATTAGCGATAGAAAAATCCGTCTCTAATTCCATCACTAATTTCATGTTTTTTAGTGAAGGGATTTTCTATCGCATATCCCTCACTAAATCCTAGCTTTTCATGAGTGGAAGTTCCGAAAATTTTTTCGTCGCTAATGCGTCGCTAAATCCGTCGCTAAAATCCCAACTTTTTTTGAGTAGAATTTTCGAAAAAATTTTCTCTCGCTAATCCAGTGCTATTTTTTTCCCAAAAAGATCATAAATCCTTTGCTATTTCCTAGCTAAATCCCTTACAATTTAGCTAGGGGATTGATCTTAACTAAAACCCTAGCTAAATTTATTTTTTATTGTAGTTATATTTTATAACAATATTTTATAAAATAGTAAAATAATTAATTTAATACAAATATTTAAAAATAATAATATATTAGTTTTATTTGTATCAATTAGTTATAATATTTACTATTTGAATCATAAAATCATACATTAGACTTCTCATGTTACAATCTTTAACAAAATAGGATTATTAAAAAGAAAGAATAAATATTTATTGAGATATTTTAGATAATCTATAACTCAACCAAAAATTAACTCATCAAATAGTTACCCTTTTATATTATTTTTATATTATACTCTTTTAGATCATGCATAATAGAGATAGAACATTTAACTTTCCTCATAATTTTAAAAATATTTATTTTTCATAAACTTAGTTTAATCTTTCTGGTTACTTAGTATATAAAAAGGATCCACATTTTTTTATGAGAGTTTGATATAATATTAGTGAGTACTAACATTATTTTTTTGAGAATAATTTATTTTTTAGCGAGTCTAAAGATAAGAATCCATAAAACATATTTGGATCCATTACTTTTACTTACTCTTTTGTTATCCTACTTGGATTGGAGATGTAGTTAAGTGACATGGACATGTATTAGCTACAACTAAACTTATTTGTTTAAATTATGATGATATTCGTATTGAGTCATTATATGTATCAATAAGTATAAATCAAATTGACTCCGAAGAGAGTCTACTTTCCATGAGAGATAATTTACTTTATTTAAGATGATTCAATAGTCCATGCGAATATATTTTATTTCCTAATCATGATGATCCAAAAATTAGGATAATTGACTGGCTAAGAATTACACTTTATACTAAAATAAAATGGACATATGCAGTTACAGCCGATTTAGAGCAAATAATATCTCCCAAAAGCTAGATAATCTTATGGCTAGCGATTCTAATCTTAATTTTTTGATCTACTGACTGGCTAGAAAAAAATTATTAAGTTTCTACTTAAAAATTGACATAATGGTGAGACATAGAATTAAAATATCATCATGATTCATGCCTAGTCCCAGAAGTCATACTTCAAGGATAACACTCTATTCTATTTGCTAAGTTCTTAATTATTAATTATTTTTTAATTTAAAATGTTTTATTATGTTATTCCTATTAGTTGACATAAGACTAAGAATTCTATGATAATTAGATCGAAAGTAAATTTGCATAATAAAAATTATTTTAGAATATTCCAAAAATCAAACCAGAATACTTGAGTTAATAATCAATTTCATCACATATTCTCTCACAAATTCATTGCGATAAATGAAGATGAACAATTAACCTGATGTTGATCCAACTTCAAAATCTTATATCTTAGTTATGTTTACCTGAAATCTAATGCATCATGTCTTTTGGTATATTGATCAACATATCTATTAAGGTGAGTGATATCACAAGTTCTCACGTGTATATATTTTTTTATAATATATACTATACAAGATCTTTTTTCGACACTCCAAATATTTTTTTTTGGATTTTGTTAAGCACATACATATTACTAAATTTTGCGTATTTTTTATGTTTCTTGGGCAAATGAGTGAAAATGATAAAAGAAAACCTAGTTACTAATATGAACCTTTCAGTCAAGTTATTGTATTATTCAACATTTATCATTTTTTTATGTATGTGATTGAATTGAAAGTAGGAGAAAAAATAATAATAATTTTAAATTATTTACATTTTATAAATATAATTATTGATCTAAAATATACTAAATAAAATTAATTATTTAAACATTATCACAATGTATACCTTAACTTTATGTGTGTATTAAATACTTTAAATATGTACCTCATATTTTTGGGCCTGAAAGTCACCTATTCATGAAACTAACACAAACATGACATACAAGAGATGTTAAAATTATAAATTATTTAACCAAAATAGAACAAATAGGATACAAATGAATTAAGAATAATCAAAAAGAAAAAAAAGTATAATATAACTATAAAAATAAAAATATATCTATTAAGTATTTATAGAAAATTTTTAAATTATAAATTATTATTTTTTATTTTTCACATAGTTTTAGGGCAAGAAACTCGAAGCTATCAAATTTTTACAAATAAGCTGTAGAATGCAATCCAATGGATTAAAAATATTTTTGCCTATAATGGGTATAATATTTTAGCTGACAAGGCAACAGCAACCATTAAAAAAATAACTACTTTTTTCTAAAACCCCTGTGCTAATGGGTCATTCTATAATGGCAGGCACACGAGGCATGCCAGGGTCTAACACAAGGCATGGTCACACCCACCTAGCTTCACATGACTACGATCCAGGCCAAACATGGATGAATCATATTGTGCCTGACATGGATGAATCATGTCGTGCTTATGTCATCCAACCCACTTGACACATCAACATTCCTAGTTTACACCTTGTTTCATCTAAGCTACATGTCATGGAACTTTATGCATCAGCCTAAAAGAAAATATTATAATTTTAGCATGTTACTAGTTCACACCTTGTTTTTATTTTTTATTAATTTTATTATGGACAAGAGCAATCGAAATATGAGATGTCCACTCTTATTTACCAATCATATAACTATATGTATTATATGTATAATAACATATAACTATAAATAATTATATCTTACTATATGTATACTATAAAAACTTTATACATAACTATATTTAAATATATAATTAACAACATATATTTAATATATATTTTTATATATCAGTATAAAAAATATATTTTAGTATATCTATACCTATACATAACTATATGTATAAACATATGAAGTTATATGAAAAAATATATAACATATATGTATAAATATAAGTTTAACTATACGTGTAACTATATGTTTAACCACATGTAACTATATTTATAATTATATGTATAAAAACAAACAACATAATGTTTAACTATATGTGCATAACTATATATAAATATTTGTATACCATAAAAAACTCTATATAAATAATAAAACTTTTTTTTTAATAATGTATACATATATGTAAATCTATATAATTATTTATAACTTTGTATGCATTTATGTATAGCTACTTATAACTACTTGTATGAATATATCTCTATATAACTATAGGTTTAGCAATATATAACTATTATAACCAGATATACTATATGTATACTAACATATATTATAATTGGGATAATACTAATTTATTGTACTGACTTGAAATTAAATGGCAAAAGATATAATATCAATTATATGTAAGCACATAGCATGAGATTGTCCATTGGTCAGGCTCATAAAATACAAATAAGGCTCATAACTATTTTTGCTAGCCTTTCTTGTGATACCTCGTAGGTGACGATAGCATAAAATTCCCTACTAATTATGAGGATGATTCAGTATGAGAATTATTTCTGAATAGTTATTTATTTTTGTCTATGTATAGCAAATAATTATGATATTTTTTTGCATGTTTTAGGAATAATAATTTTTTTATTCTGGTTTTGTTCTTTTCTTTTGTGATTAACCTAATTATGAATCTTTGTAGGGCACATTATGTGAGACACACGAAAAAATTCTGATTCAAAGTATTCAAACATTGCTACAATCCATCAAATGCATGGGTCCCATATTTAATGATTTTAGCTTTATCAAAAGGATGGCTAGCTTATTCTATCTTTATTATTCCTAAAATATTTTATTTTTGCACTCTCTTTCTCTATAAACATAATTTATGGACATCTTTTGGATTTTTAATGAAGCTGTATGACAATCAACGTTAATTTTAGCTTGTTCATGTCTATAATAATTGTTTTTATATAGCTGTGAATATATTGTGTGTCTCTGAATTTTTTGGGTAGAGTTTTAGCCTATTATAAGTATGTAAAAGCCTATTTTCAGCAGCGGTAGCAGCGGCAATGGTGGTAGTGGTCGTAGCGACGACAGCAGCGGTAGCGGCCATGGCGGCGGCGGCGATGGTGATGGCGGCAAAGATGGTAGCGGCGGGCGGCGGTGACAATGGCAGCAGTGGATACGATGGCAGTGGCGGCGGCAATAGCAGTGGTAGCCATGGCAAGTAGCGGCGGTGATGACAACGGTAGTAGTAGAGGCAGTAGTGGTAGTAGCGGCAACTATGGTAGATGTGACAGCAGCGGCATTAGCGGAGGCAGTGGTGGCTACGGGGGCAGCGGGGGTAGTAGGGGTGGCGGCGGCGGCGACAGTAGTGTTGGCAGCAGTGGTGGAAGCAATAGTAGTTTGCAACAGCGACATCACTGGCATCAACAGCGGCAACAGTGATAGGCACGACAAGGGCGGCAGTGGCGGCAGCGCCTGCAGTAGTGGTAGTAGTGGCAGCAGCGGCAGTAGTGCCTGCACTGGCAACAGCTGTGGTAAAGTAGCAGCAGTGGCAGTAGCAGGGGCAGTGGCAGAGGTAGCGGCAACGGTAGCGGCAGAGGTAGCGACAACGGTAGCGGCAGAGGCAGTGGCAGAGGCAGCGGCAGCGACAGCATCAGCGTCAGTGGTAGCAGCAACGTCAGTGGCTGCGGAATCATCAATGGCAATAGTAGCGTCATCATAAGCATCAGCGGTAGCAATAGCGGCAGCGATAGTGGCAGTGACATCAACATCGGCAGTAACAGCAACAGTGGCAGCGGTAGCAACATCAACAGCGGCAGCGGCAGCGACAGCAATAGCGGCAGTAGCAGCGACAGTGGCAATGGCAACGACAGCGGCAGCTGGAGTGGCAGCGACAGTGGCAGTAGCAGTAATGGCAATAGATGAGGTATATATGTATGTATTAAGTCAATATATACATATATATAATACTGTAGTTTTTTATGTACATATATAATGAGTATATATGTACTCGGTATATATGTATACATAATACTGTAGTTTATATGTACATATACTGCAGTAATATATGTACGAGTGAAATACTAGTATAAATTTAAAATTTTTCTACAGTAATATATATTTATCAAAACATAGCTTTTTTTTTATTTATTTTGATTTGATTGAGTGGTTTAAATTTCTTACAGATATGGTACCGCATTATTTCCCAGATGGAGCTTTTATAAGTGAAGGGATTTTTCAATAGACATGATGCACCATGACTCGGATAGCTTTTTTGCAATAGAAAGTTGGTGATTGGAAGAGTAGAGAGACAGAAATCAACATTAATATATGGATAGATTATACTTTATCACTATCGGTAGATACATTGATTAATAAGATGGTATATAATTCTGTTATTTTTTTTTGTTTTAGTTATATAAAATATTGTATTAAAATAAATTATTAAATATATATTTTTGTTAATTAAAAATTATAATTTGTAGTTTCTGATATTATTCAATTTAATATAAAAATATTAAATTATTTAATTTGATTTTTGTTGAAGGTGTATGACAATCAACTTTAATTTGTGTTTATTCATGTATATAATAATTGTTTTTATATATCTATAAATATGTTTTGTCCCCAAAATTGTTGGGTAGAGTTTTAGTCTATTATATGTAGGTAAAAGCCTTGGCGGGGCCTCCATGGTGTTGGGAACAACACCTTATTTTCTGAAGCAGTGAGATGAACCAAAAAAATTAATTTCATGCAAATGTAGGTTTGTTCTTGACACTCTTATTTTGTGTAGATATGCATCATCTCAGTTCAGATATGCGACTGCTTGTTATCGGTTATTGATTTATAAATGTAGTATGTTATGCTCCAAGTGCAGGTGTAACAATATTTTCTATCTGCGTGGAGTGCCAAAAGAAAAAGAACGAGAAATGTTGACCATGCCTGAGAGATCTATATGCGTGTTTTTAAAATCCTATATTATTTTGTTATTTTGTCTTTGATGGTATGTGTATTTACATTAAAATACAAGTGTGTATGTCATTTAAGGCTATGAGATTATAAATAGGTACATATAATACTGTAGTATATACATACATACATACTTGGTATAAATGTACGTATATACTAAGTATATATCTACTTATATACTGAGTATATAAGTATGTATATACTGAGTATATATGTTCATATATATTGAGTATATTTGCTCATATATACTCATATACATACTTATAAACTGTAGCATATATGTATGGATATACTCAGTATATACGTACTTTTATACTATAGTATATATGTACGTATATACTTGTTATATATGTACTTTATACTATAGTATATGTGTGCATATATACTTGTTATATACATACTTTATACTGTAGTATATACGAACATAAGTTGTATATATTTGTGTCCCAAACTGCTTGTTATCGGTTATTGGTTTGTAAATGTAGTATGTTATGCTCCATGTGCAAGTGTAATAATATTCTCTATCTGCGTGGAGTACCAGAAGAAAAAGAACGAGAAATGTTGACCATGCCTAAGAGACCTATATGCGTGTTTTTAAGTCATATATTATTTTTTTCATGTCTTTGAAGGTATGTGTATTTTCATTAAAGTATAAGTGTGTGTGCCATCTAAGGCTATGTAATTATATATACGTACATATAATACTATAGTATATACATACATATATACTTGGTTTAAATGTACATATATAATGAGTTATATATCTACATATATATAGAGTATATAAGTATGTATATACTGAGAGTGACGGTAGCATCGGTAGCAGTGGCAGCACCGGTCAGTAGTAGCAGTAGTGACAATGGCAGTGGCAGAAGCGGCAGGAGCGGCAGCAGCAGCAACAGCGGTGGGGCAAGCTGCAACATCAACAAATGTGGTATATACGTACATATAAAGTCAGTATATATGTACACATAATACTATAGTTTTTATGTACATATACTACTGTAATATATGAACGAGTAAAATGTGAGCATATATTTACATATATACTGTAGTATTATATATTTATTAAAACATATCTTTTTTTATTTTAATTTCACCGAGTGGTTTATATTTCTTACAGATATGATACCGCATTGTTCCTCAAAGAAAGCTTGTATAAGTGATGAGAATTTTCACTAAAATTGTCATGTCGTGGTTTGGACAACTTTCTCGCATTTGAAAAATGGTGCTCGGAAGAGTTGAGGGAGAGAAAGCAACGATAATGAATGGATAGATTATGCTTTATGCATAGTCGGTAGATACATTGATGAATAAGATGTAATAAAATTTTGTTATTTTTTGTTTTAATTATGTAAAATATTGAATTAAAATAAGTTATTAAATAATTTTATTTTTTATTTAATATAAATTATCATTTATAGTTTGTTTTTTATTCAATTTGATATACAAATATTATAATTTTTATAAAAAATTTTAAGATAAATTAAATTCTGAAAATAGTTTTGAAATTAAAATAGTTAAGGAAAATTCTTTAGCTAATTTAGCAAATTTTTCCTAGCTAAATTTGCTAGAGAAAATTCACTTGCTAAATTAGCTAGGGAAATTCCCTAGCTAATTTAGCTAGGGAAAATTCCCTTGCTAAATTATAAAGGGATAAATCATTTGCTAATTTAGCAAGGGTTATTTTTATTTTAGCTACGGATTTTTCCATCGCTAAATTTATTATCTAGGGAAATTTTCATCGCTAATATTTAGAAACGAGCACTTTAGCTTGGGATATCTTCGTCATTATTTCAATTTAGCAATGAAAAATCTCATTTAGCTTGCTAATTTAGCTAAAGAAATTATTTTTTTTAGCTATGGATTTTTTCTCGCTAAATTATTTGCTAAGGAGAGATTCCCTCGCTAAATTATTAGCTAAGGAGAGATTCCCTCGCTACATTTTTGAGGAGCACTTTAGGTAGGGAACTGATCTGAATGTAATTCATCACTATATTCCATTTTGCGATAGAAAATGTCCATTTAGCTAAGGAATTGTCCCTAGCTATATAGTATTTTTCTTGTAATGAGATAGGCAGATAGACAGATAGATAAAAGATATATAGATAAATAGAAAGAAAGACAGACAGATAGATAGATAGATAGAAAAATGGACAGATAGATAGATAGATAGATATATAGATAGACAAATAGACACATACATAGATAGACAGATAAAGAGATAGATAATTAAACAGATAGATAGATAGATAAAAAAAATAACAAATAAACAGACACATAAATAGATTGATAAACATATATGAAAAGATAGTTATAAATAGATAGATAGATAGACAGATAGGAAAAGAAATATATAAATAGATAGACATATATACCGATTGACATATAGACAGATAAAGAAATAGATAGAAAGATAGATAGACAGATTAATAGATAGATAGAAGACAAATAGATAGAAAAACAAATTGACAGATAGACAGGTATACAGATAGACACATATACAGATAGATAGATATACAGATAGATAGATACATAGACAAATAGATAGATACATAGACAAATAGATAGATACATAGACAGATAGATAGATACATAGACAGATAGATAGATACATAGACAGATAGATAGATAGAAAGATAGACAGACAATGAGATAGATAGACAGACCAACAAATAGTTAGATAGATAGACACATAGATAGAAAGACAGTTAGACAGACATATAGATAGTTAGATAGATTGAGAGATAGACATATAGACAGATTAACAGATAGAAAGATAGACTGATAAAAAAATCAACAGATAGATAGATTGTTAGATATATAGATAGATAGATTGATTCATATATATATATATATAGTTAGGCAGATAGGTAGATAAAAAGATACATAAAAATATAGAAAGATAGATAGATAGGTAGATAGACAGACTGCAGAAAGGCATATAGGCATATAAGTAAATAGATTGAATGGCAGTAGAAAGGTAGACAGATTGATTGATTGACATATATACAGATAAACAGATTGACAGATAAATAACTTGTTTGATAGAGTGATAGAAAGATTGAGAGATAGACATAATGATAAATAGACAAATATATATATATTGACAGATTGACAGATAGACAGATATATAGAAATAGAGATTGACAGATAGATAAACAGATTCACAGATTGATAGAAAGACAGATAGTTAGATAAATCGATAGATAGATATACAGACAAATAGATTTCTAATTAGATAGACAAGTTGATAGACAGACAGATGGATATATAGATAGATAGAAAGATAGATAGATAAATACACACATGGATAGATTGATAGAAAGATAGACAGACAGATAGAGAAATAAACAGATAGCCAGATCGGCATATAAATAGATAAACAGGTAGTCAGATAGATAGAAAGACATATAGACTTATAGACAAATAAGCAGATAGGCAGATAAACAAATAAAAATGTAGATAGTTAGACAGATAGAAAGATACGAAAATAGATATATAGATAGATATACAGATAGAAAGATAGTAAAATAGTTAGATAGATAGATAGACAAATAGACGAATAGATAAATATATAGATTGATAAATAGATAGATAGACTGACAGATAGCTAGACAAATATATATATATATAGATAGACAATTAGTTATATTGACACAATGATAGAAAGTCAAATTGATAGAAAACTAGATAGCTAGATAGTCATATAGACATATAGACACGAATACATATAAACAGATAGAGTTTTTGATAGATATGTAGATAGCTAGATAAAGAGATAGACAGGTAGCAAGATAGTTTTATAGATAGATAGATAGATATACATATAGACATATAGTCAAATAGATAAAGAGACAGATAGATAGACAAATAGATAGATATATAGATATATACTCATATAGATAGATAGGTAGACAGACAGACAGATAGATAGATAGAAAAATAGACAGATAGACATATATACAAATAGATAGTTAGACAAATAGATAGATTGATAGATAGAAAGAAATATAGACAGTTAGAGAGTTAGACATAAAGACATATAGACAGATAGATAGATTTTAAAATAGGCATATTGATATATGGATATATTGATATATAGAAATATAGATAGATTGATATCTAGACAAATAGATTGATTGATTGATTGATTGACAGACAGACAGAAGATAGGTAGATAATAGACATATAGAAAGATAGATAGATAGGTATATAGATAGCTAGACAGATAGATAAAAAAAAGAAATAAAGATATATAGATATATAGATATATGGATAGATATTTAGGCAGATTAACATATAAAAATATAGGTAGGTAGATACACAAATAGATAGATAGTTAGTTAGTTAGATAGAAAGTTATACAGACATACATATAGACACATATACACATATAGATAGATAATCTTATCGACAAATTTATAAATAAATAAATAGATAGGTAGACTGACTGACTGAAAGATATATAGATAGATATATAGATAGAAAAATAGATAGATAGAAATATATATATATATATAGAGTCAGATAGAAACACAAATACATAGATAGATAGAAAAATTAATACATAAATAGATAAACAAATAGACAAATAGGCATATTGATAGATAGATAGATCCATAGATAGATACAAAGATAAACATATTGATAGATCGACAGATAGATAGATAAATAGATCGATAAATAGATATTCAGATATTCAATTATACATATAGATAGATTGATATATATACAGATAATTAGATAGAGAGATAAATAAATAGAGAGATAGATAGATAGACAAATTGAAAGATAGTTAAATTGATAAACAAATAGATATATAGATAGATAGATGAACAGATAGACAGAAAGATAGATAGATAAACAAATAGACAAAAAAATATATAGACATATAGAGTGATAGATAGATAGATATATATACAGATAGATAGATAGACAAATAGACAAATAGATATATAAAAAGATAGATAGATACTAAGATAGATAAACAAATATACAGGTAGACAAATATACAAATAGACCGATAAACATATAGACAGATAGATAGATAGACTGATAGACTAATAGAAATATAGATAGACAGATAGATAGTTAGATTGACATCTAGACACATTGACAAATGAAAGTTTTGACATATTGACAGATAGACCGATTGACATATAGTCTTACAGACAGATAGACAGATATGTAGATAGATAGCTAGATAGACTTATAGAGAGATAGATGGATAGACAAGTAGATAGTTTGATGGAAATTGATAGATATATTGATAGATAGATAGACAGATAGAAAATAAATAGATATGGAGATAGACAGATTGATAGAAAAATAGATAGATAGATAGATAGACAGATAGACAAATAAACAGATAGATTGATTGATTGATATAAAAATAGATAGATGTCAAATAGACAGAAAGACATATTGATTCATAGATAGATAGATAGATATATATATCAATAGATAGATATATAGATAGACAGATAGCCAAAAAGATAGATAGATAAACAAATAGACAGAAAGATATATAGACATATTGAGTGATAGATAGATAGATATATATACAAATAGATAGATAGACAAATAGACAAATAGATATATAAAAAGATAGATAGACAGATACTAAGATAGATAAACAAATATACAGGTAGACAAATATATAGATAGACCGATTGACATATAGGCAGATAGACTGATAGACTAATAGACTAATAGAAATATAGATAGACAGAGAGATAGTTAGATTGACATCTAGACACATTGACAAATGAAAGTTTTGACATATTGACAGATAGACCGAATGACATATAGTCATACAAACAGATAGACAGATATGTAGATAGATAGCTAGATAGACTTATAGAAAGATAGATGGATAGACTAGTAGATAGTTAGATGGAAAATTGACAGATATATTGATAGATAGATAGACAGATAGAAAAAAAAATAGATATGGAGATAGACAGATTGATAGAAAAATAGATAGATAGATAGACAGATAGACAAATAAACAGATAGATAGATAGATTGATCTAAAAATAGATAGATGTCAAATAGACATAAAGACATATTGATTCATAGACAGATGGACAGATATATCAATAGAAAGATAGATAGATAGATAAATAGATAGATAGATAAATAGATAGATAGAGAGATTGAGTGATAGGCAGATAAATAGATAGATAGTCAGACTAATAGACATATAGACAGATGGAAAGTTTGACAAATAGATATATAAATAGATAGACAGGTAGCAAGATAACCAGATAAGTAGATAGGTAGTTAGATAGCTGATAGATTGATTGATTGATTAGCAGATTGATAGATAGATTATTAGATATATAGATAGATATACATATAGATAGATTTATAGAAAGATAGATAGACAAATAGACAGATAGGTAGATATGCAGATACATAGAAAGGCAAATAGTTAGATATATAGATACATTGATATACAAATAATTAGATAGATAGATAGAACAAAAAATAGATAGACAAATAGACAAACAGACAGATAGATAGATAGATAGATAGGTAGATAGAAAAATAGATTGATAGATATATAGATAGATAGATAGATAGATCGACAAATAAAAAGATAACTTGATAGATAGATAGATAAATATATAGATATTCAGATAGACAGATAGACAAAAAGATAGATAGATAGATTGTATGATAGAAAGATATATAGATAGATAGAGAAATAAAGTGATAGAAAGATAGACAGATAGATAGATAGATAAATAGATAGATAGATAGACAAATATATAGATAGATAGATAAATAGATAAATAGATAAATAGATAAATAGATAAATAGATAGATAGATATAATTATAGATTGATAGATAGAAATATAGATATATAGAAAGATAGACAAAAAGATAGATAGACAGATAGATAAAAATACTAATATACAGTGAGATAAAATATAGATAGACATATAGACAGATAGACAGATAGCTATATAGATAGATAGACAGATTGATAGATAGAGAGATCGATAGATAGACAAATTGACACATAGATAGATTGACATCTAGATATAATGACATATTGAAAGATAGACAAGTAGACATATATTCTTACAAATATATAAACATATATGTTTATAGATAGATAGAAAAATAGAGAGATAGATAGATAGCCAAATTGATTCATAGATTGATATATAGAAATAGATAGATATATAGATAGATAGATAGACAAATATAAACATATGCATTTTTGTAGATAGACAGATAGACAAATAGACAGATAGACACATAGACAGATTGCCATATAGATAGATATAGATATAAACAAATATATAGTTAGTTAGTTAGTTAGTTAGATAGATAAATAGATATACAAATAGATAGATGACAGAGAGACCTTAAGATAGACAGATAGATAGATATATAGATAGATAAATAAATAGAGATATAGAAAGATATAAAGATTGATTGATAGTTAGATAAATATATATATAGATAGATAGACATATAGATTGATAGAGAGGTAGTTAGATAGAAAAATAGATAGATAAATAAATAAATAGATAGATAAATAAATAAATAGATATATAGAAAGATAGAATGATTGATTGATAGTTAGATAAATATATAGATAGATAGATAGACATATAGATAGATAGATAGATTGATAAATAGACATACAGAGAGATAGATTGCTAGATAGCAAGATAGCCATATTATCAGCTAGCTAGATAGGCTGATAGATAGTAGATAGGTAGATAGATAGATTAATTGATA
The DNA here is from genome assembly GCA_029783825.1 of Sapria himalayana. NCBI lineage: Eukaryota > Viridiplantae > Streptophyta > Magnoliopsida > Malpighiales > Rafflesiaceae > Sapria > Sapria himalayana. The sequence continues at coordinate 27,423 of JAREIK010005076.1, forward strand.
GAAAGATAGACAAACAGATAGATAGATATATAATTAGATAGATAAACATATACACATATACATATATAGATAGGTAGACTTATATATAGATTTATAGATAGAAATGTTGAAAGATATGCAAATATGCACATAGAATGATAGGCAGATAATAGATAGAAAGATAGACAAATAGACAAATAGATAGATAGACAAATAGATAGAAAGATGATAAATAGTTAAATAGACATATACACAGATAGAGAGATAGATAGATAGACAGATAGAAAGAGACACAGCTAGATATATTTATTGATTGATTGATTGCTAGATATTCATATTGACAAATAGATAGATAGCCAAATAGGCAGATATACATATAGAAAGAGAAACATACATAAAGAGATAAAGGTAGTCAGATATAAAGATAGTACATAGAAAGATAGACAGATATATATATATATAAAGAGACAATTAGATAGATAGATAAATAGACAGACAGACATATAGATAGATAGATAGATAAACAATTAAATAGATAGAGAGATAGAAATATATATAGACAACTAGATAGATAGACAGATAGACATATAGACATATAGATAGATAGATAAACATATATACATATAGATAGATAAATAGATAGAAAAATAGCCAGATATCTAAATAGGTAGATAGATAGATAGATAAATATATATAGATAGAAAGATTAATATATAAATAGAAAGGTATGTAGATAATTGAAAGATAGCTAGATAGATACAGAGATTAACTGATTTATAGATAGATAGATTGATAGATAGATTGATTGATAAATAGATAGATAGAAAAATAGATACACATACAGATAGATAGAAATACATATATACCGAGAAACTTACAAATAGATAGACAGAATGATAATTAGATAGACAGACAGAGAGATAGATAGATAGATATAGATAGAGATATAGAATAATAGATTGAAATATATATAAATAGTTAGTTAGAAAAAATAGATAGACAAATACAAAGATAGATATATAGATAGATAGATTGATAGAAAAATATACATATAGACATATATACTGATAGATAGAAATATAAGATTTATAAATACATAGATAGATATATAAAAAGATTGATAGATAGATAATAGATAGATAGATATATAGGCAAATAGATAGATAGACAGAAGAACATATAGATAGAAAATTAGACATAAGATATTTAGATAGATAAACAGACAAATATGTTGATAGATAGATTGATAGATAGACAAATAGATAGATATATAGAAAGATAAAAAACTAGATAACCAGATAGCTAGATAGGTAGATAGATAGATAAATAGTTAGATATATAGATAAATCGATACATAGATAGATAGGTAGGTAAATAGATAAATAAATATATAGATTTATAGATAGCTAGATTGATTGTTTTATTAATTGAATGATTTTTTGATAGATAGATTGATGGACAGATATATAAATATATAGATTGATAGATAGATAAAAAAGAGAGAGAGATATATATATATATATATATAGTTATATAGATATATTGATAGAAAGATAGAAAAATAAACAAATTGATAGATTTAAAGATAGAAAAAATGATTGAAATATAGACATATATATAGATAGATAGATAGATAGGCATTTAGATAGATGTATAGATAGACAGATTGACATAGAGATAGATAGATAAACAGATAGCCGGATAGATAGATAGATAGATATGTAGGTAGAAATATAGATAGACAGATAGATACATATAAAAATAGATAGATAGATAGATAAATAGATAAACATATGTACAGAAAGACATATAGCAGATTGATTGATAAATAGACATATAGAAAAAAGATAAATGATCACATAGACATTTAGCTTAATAGCTAGATAACCATATGGATAAAAACACAGATAAACATATCGATTTATAGACATATAAGCAGATGGACATATAGATAGATAGATAGATAGACAGATTGATTGATTGACAGATTGATTGATAGACAGATAGATTGATTGATTGACAAATATATAGATAGACATATAGACAAGTAGATAGATACAAAGGTAGACATATAGATAGATAGAGAGAGAGAGAGATAGATAGATAAAAAGATAAATATATATATATATATATATATATATATATATATATATATAGTTAGACATATAGTCTGATACAAATATAGATAGACAGATAGATAGTTATATAGATTGACATATAGACATACACAGATAGATAGATAGATAGACATATAGACCCCATAGATATTTATATAGATTAATTGATAGATAGTTAGAAAGATAGATAGATAGACAAATAGATAGATATACACATCGACAGATAGACAGATTAACAAATAGAATGGTAGATAGATAGATAAGGAGACTGATAGAAAAATAGATAAACACACAGATAGATAGATAGATAGACAGATTGGCAAATAGGCAGATATGCAAATTGACAGATAAATAGATAGATATATAGACAAACATATAGACAGATAGATATACATACATACAAAAAGACAGATACACAGATTAAAAAATTAAATAACAAAAAGATAGACAGACAAATAAACACACATATATATATAGATAGACAGATATATATATATATATATATATATAGTAAGATATATAGATAGATAGTTACAGAGATAGATAGATAGATAGATAAACATTTAGACAATTAGACAGACAGATAGATATAAATTTATATAAAAAGATTGATAGAAAGACATTTGAATCGACAGCTAGATATATCAATATATAGACAGATATACAAATTAACAGATTGATAGATAAAAAGATAGACATATAGAAAGATTGATTGATACATATATAGATAGAGTGATATATAGATAGATAGACACATAGGTAGATATGCAGACATAAAGATAGCTAGATATAAAGATAGGTAGATAGGTACATAGGCAGATAGAGATAGATAGAGAAATTGATAGATAGATAGATAGTTAGAAAGATAGACAGATAGATAGATATATAGAATTATAGAAAGACATATAAATAAATAGACAAATAAATAGATAGACAGATAGACAGATAGTCAAATATAAAGATACACATATAGAAATATAGACAGATTGATAGATAAATAAATAGATAGAAAGATAAATAGATAGAAAGATAAATAGATAGATAGATACTTCGATAGATAATTTGATAAAAAGATAGACAGACATATATATGGATTAACAGATTGATAGATAGACAGATAGACATATTGATAGATTGATAGATAGCCAAATAGACATATAGACTTATAGGGAAATAGATAGATAGGTAGACATACATCAGATAAACATATAGACAGATAGAATGATCAACGGATTGATAGATATATAGTTAGATAGATATACTTATAGTTAGATAGACAAATAAACAGATAGATCGAGATATAGATAGATAGATAGACATATAAACATTTAGATAGTTAGACAGTTAGAAATTTACAAAGATAGACTGATAGACAAGTATACATATAGATAGATAGGCAGATAGGTAGATAAGTAGATAGGCAAAGAGACAGACAGATAGGCACATAAATAGACAAATAGATAGATAGATGGATAGATAGATATATAATTAGACAAGTAGATAGATAGGTAGAAATAAAGATAGATAGACAGATAGATAGATAGAAATATATATAGATAGATAGGTAGAAATATAGATAGATAGACATATAGACATATAGATTGATAAATAGATATATATATATATAATTAGAAAGATAGACAAATAGGCAAATAGAAAGATAGGTAGTTAGTTAGATAGGCACATAGACAGAAAGAAAGTTAAACAAATAGACAGAAAGACAGATAGTTGATTATAAATATAGTCAAAAAGAAAGATATACATAAAGATAGATAGATAGATAGAGAGTCAGATAGACAGATAGATAGATATAAAGATAGATAGTAAGATAGATATATCGATAAATAAAAAGATAGATAGATAGATAGATATCTATAGATATCTATAGTTATCTATAGATATCTATAGATATCTATAGTTACATAGTTAGATAGTCACATAGTTAAATAGTTAGATAGTCAGATAGATTGATAGACATATAAACACATATAATGATACGGAGATAGACAGATAGATAGATGGATAGATATAAAGATAGAGATATCTATAGATAGAGAGACAGATAGATATATAGATAGATATTTAGATATTCATATAGTTAAGAAGATAGATAGACAGATTGACAGATAGATAAATAGAGAGATAGATTGACAGATACACACATATACATATACACAAATAGATAGGTAGACAGATATATAGATATACAAATAGATAAATAGACAGATAAAGAGATAGGTAGATAGATAGATAGATAGATAAATAGATAGACTGATAGACATTTAGATAGATAGACACAAAGACAGATATATAGATAAACAGATAGACAAAATATAGTTAAATAGAGAAATATGTAGACAAATAGATAGATAGACAGATATACAAATAGACAAATATATTGATAGATATAATGAATGATAACCAAATAGATAAATGGATAGATAGAAAAATAGATAAATATATATATATATATAGTAAAATATATAGATAGATAGAAAGATAAATAGACATTTAGATAGATAGAAAGATAAATAGATAGATAGATAGATACATTGACACATTGACAGATTAACAGATAGATAGATAAACATATAGACTTATTCACATGATAGGTAGATATACAAATATACCAATAAATACATAAATAGATATACATTTTGATAGATAGACATCTAGATAGATAGATTGATACATAGATAGTTAGATAGATATACATATAGACATATAGACAGAAATATAGATTATCAAATAGACAAAGGGACAGATAGATAGATTTATAGATAGAAACATATCCATATACATGGATAAATAGAAAGATAAACATATAGATAGATTAATAATAGATAGATAGATGGACATATCGACATATAGGAAGATAGGAAGATATGCAGAAAGACTGATAGATATATAAATAATTTGAAAGATAGATAGATAAATAAATAAATAGTCAGATTGACATATATATAGATATACAAAAAAATAGATAAAAAAATAGACAGATAGAAAGATAAACAGACAGACAGATAAATAGAAAGATAGATAGATAGACTGATAGATAGATAGATAACCAAATAGATAGATAGACTAAATGACAAATAGATAGATAAATTATTTGAAAAATAGACAGATAGATAGATACATAGATAAACAAATAGATATATATATATATATATAAACATTATAGACAAATAAACAGATAGACATGATAAAGAAATTTGCAGATAGATAGATAGATATATAGAATGATAGATACATAGTTAGATAGATAGACATATATACATATAAACAAATAGACAGATAGAAAAATATGCAGATAGATAGATAGATAAATAGACATAAACAAAAATAACATATAGACACATAATTAGACAGATAGATAGATAAAAGATAAATTAACAAATAGAAAGATAAATTGATTGATAGGTAAACATATGGAAGATCGATAAATAGATAGACAGATAGATTGACAGACAGATAGATTGACAGACAGATAGATAGATAGAAAGACAAAAAATACATATAGACTTATAGACAGATTGAAAAATAGGTAGATTGATAGATATACTGATAGACATATAGATATATAGACAATATTTAGATAGACATATATATAGATACTCATAGAGACAGATAGACAAAAGGTCTAATATACAGATAGACAGATTGACAGATAGACAGATAGACATATAGATGGATAGACATATTAATAGATTGTCATAATGGCATATAGACAATTAGATAGATAGATAGATATATATATATATATATATAGAAAAATATTTAGATATATATATATATAGACAGATTGATAGATAGAAATAGAGATTTATAGATAGACAGATAGACATATATAAAGAAAGAAAGATATATAGATAGATAGATTGATTGATTGATTGACAAATAGACTAAAGACAGATAAACAGATAGACAATTAGATAGACAGATAGATATACAGAAAGGCAGATTGTCAATTAGATAGATAGATAGACAAATATGCAAATAGACAGATAGACAGAATGACAGATATATAGATAGATAGACATATAGATAGATAGATAGATAAATAGATAGATAGTGTGACAACAAGAAAGATAGACAGATTGATAGATTGGTGTGTATATATATATATATATATATATACAGATAGTTAGATAGATAGATAGATAGTCTTGATGGACATATTTATAGATAGACAAACAGTCATAGAGATAGAAAGATAGAAAAATAGATAGAAAAATAGTAAAAATAGTAAAAATAGTAAAAATAGACAAATAGATAGATAGTAGAAAGATAACCAGATAGATAGATAGGTAGGTAGAAAATTGATAGATAGACAAATAGACAGATAGACATATAGCTAGATATAAAGTAAAAAAGTTTGTAACACAGACAGATAGATAGACTGATAGACAGATAGATAGATAGATATATAGATATACACATAGCCAGATAGCCAAATTGCTAAATAGATAGATAGATTGATTGATATATAGATATATAGATATATAGATATATAAATAAGATGACTAAGAAGAATAAGAAGAATTAGAAGAATATGTTGAATAACTATAAAAAGAATAATAAAAGAAAAAAAATAATGAGAATAATAAGAATAATAAGAAGAATAAGAAGAATAAGAATAAGAACAAAATTAATAAGAATTAGAATAATCAGAAATATAATTAGAAAAAGAAGAATAAGAAGAATAAGAAAAATAAGAATAATAAAAAATTAAGAAGAAAAAGATGAATACCATAAGAATAAGAAGATTAAAACAAATAAGAAGAATAAGAATAATAATAAAAATAAGAAGATTAAGTCGAATAGGAAGAAGAATAAGAAAAAGAAGAAAAAGAAGAAAAAGAAGAAAAAGAAGAAAAAGAAGAAAAGGAAGAATAAAAAGAATAAGGAGAAAAAAAAGAATATGAAGGATAAAAAGAATATGAATAATTAGAAGAATAAGAATAATAAAAAGAATAAAAAGAATAAGAAAAATAAAATATAGAATAAGAAGAATAAAATGTAGAATAAGAATAACAAGAAAATATAGAATAAGAATAATAAGAATAATAAGAAGAATAAGAATAATAAGAAGAATAAGAATAATAAGAAGTATAAGAAGAAAGATTCCTCTAGAGCTTCCACTACGTACGAAATGTTCTGAAGACAAGCTAAAAGTAATTCATTCATTCACTCCATGGTCAAAGACTTCACTAGTTCCGAGAAATCAAAAGTATATGAGAGCTGGCGGAAATAAATGGAGAGTATGTGGCTAATCCAGTTCACTCGACTTCAGATCTTTCACCTTTGGTATTGCACAAGCAGCTTATCCATCCATATCTGTACTAACCTTGGTAATCTGCTGAAGGATCTACAGAATAGCCTCACCTGAAACTAGTAGACACACTGAGCAAGGAGCTACATTCCTATTCATCGTGGAGGGTCAGGCTAAGGGGATAAAGTTCAACTGCAATTATGGCTGTTCCTATTATCAACTGGCACCCTTCCCCGTCTTACTAAGACTACAGAATGTTCTTGTGAATTATGGCCAATACCAAGTATATAAGCAGTGATTTCAAAATCCAGAGGTTAATCGTACTCTGGCAACTTTTCGTAAGGCAGAGTTTGGTTTTTTGGGGGTGATAGTGGAATAGTTTACAGATAAGTTACCCTTACTGCCACTCTATAGAACCGTACATGAGATTTTCACCCCATACGGCTCCTCGTTCAATTCTTTTGAAGTCATTGGATCCTTTCCTCGTTCGAGAATCTCCTCCCCTCTTCCACTACATCCCGAAGAGTAACTAGGACCAATTCAGCCACGTTTTCATGTTCCAATTGAACACTTTCAATTTTGATTATTCTCAAATAAAAGGAGGGAAAATTATTCTTTTTACCAAACAGATGCGGATCAAATCACGTTCTTATAATAAGAACAAGAGATATTTCTCGATCTATCCCTTTGCCCCTCATTCTTCGAGAATCAGAAAGATCATTTTCAAGTTTGAATTTGCTCATCTGGAATCTGGGTTCTTCTACATTTTTATTTACTTATTTATTATAGAGATTGGACACTTTTTTCTTTTTTTATTCCCTTCCATCATTCCTTAAGTCCCATAGGTTTGATCTTGTAGAATCTGACCCATTTTCTCATTGAGCGAAGGGTACGAAATCAATCAGATTTATTTTCGATCAAAGGTACTATGTGAAATCTTCGGTTTTTCCTCTCCTTTATCCCTATCCCATAGGTACAGCATTTGAATCAATAGAGAACCTTTTCTTCTGTATGAATCGATATTATCACATTCCATTCCTTCCTGATACCTCCCAAGGAAAAATGCCGAAGTGGATCCCAAATTGACGGGTTAGTGTGAGCTTATCCATGCGGTTATACACTCTTCGAATAGGAATCCATTTTCTGAAAGATCCTGACTTCATGCTTTGGTCGGTCTCTGAGATCCTTTCGATTACCTATGTTGTGTTGAAGGTATATCTATATGATCTGATCGATTGCGTAAGCCCGCGGCGGGGAAATATACAGAAAAGATAGAAAAGATAGTTCTTTCTATATATTAGTATTAGTTAGTGATCCCGGTTCAGTGAGCCCTTTCTTACGTGATGAACTGTTGGCACTAGTCCCTACATTTTGTCTCTGTGGATCGAGGAGAAAGGGGGCTCAGTGGGAAGAGGATTGTACCATGAGAGAAGTAGGGAGGTCAACCTCTTCTCTTTCAAATATACAACATGGATTCTGACAATGCAATGTAGTTAAACTGTCATGTGATCCGAATGAATCATCTTTTCAATGGAGGGTAATGCCTGCTAGGCAAGAGGATATCAAGTTACAAATTCTGTCTCGGTAGGACATGTATTTCTATTACTATTAAATTAATAAATGAAGGAGTTAATGGTGGGGTTACAATTATCCTTTTGTAGTGAGAATATTGTATTTGTGCTAAGAAAATGAATTTTGTCCATTTTTCGGGGGCGTGGAAACACATAAGAACTCTTGAATTGAAATGGAAAAAAGATGTAACTCCAGTTGCTTCGGAAATGGTCAGATCTTTGGCGCAAGAAGAAGGGGTTGATCTGTTATCATCTTGACTTGGTTCTGATTCCTCTATTTTTTTAAGAATACCGAGTCGGGTTCTTCTCCCTACCCGTATCGAATAGAACATGCTGAGCCAAATCTTCTTCACTGCTTGCTTTAGATTGGGGAATATCATACGGTTTTATGAAACCATGTGCTATGGCTCGAATCCGTAGTCAATCCTATTTCCGATAGGAGTAGTTGACAATTGAATCCAATTTTTCCCATTATTTTCATATCCGTAATAGTGCGAAAAGAAGGCCCAGCCAAGTTGTTCAAGAATAGTGGCGTTGAGTTTCTCGACCCTTTGCCACTTAAGGATTAGTCAGTTCTATTTCTCGATAGGGGCAGGGAAGGGATATAACTCAGCGGTAGAGTGTCAATTGACGTGGTGGAAGTCATCAGTTCGAGCTGATTATCCCTAAACCCGATGTGAGTTTTTCTATTTTGACTTGCTCTCGCCGTGAGCGTGGATAAGAGGCTCGTGGGATTGACGTGAGGGGTAGGGATGACTATATTTCTGGGAGCGAACTCCAGGAAAATATGAAGCTCATGGATACAAGTTATGCCTTGGAATGAATGACAATTCCGAATCCGTTGTCTAAACAAGGAGCTATAAGTAATGCAACTATGAATCACATGGAGAGTTCGTTCCTGGCTCAGGATGAACGCTGGCGGCATGCTTCACACATGCAAGTCGGACAGGAAGTGGTGTTTCCAATGGGACGGGTGAGTAACGCGTAAGAACTGCCCTTGGGAGGGGAACAACAGCTGGAAATGGCTGCTAATACGTGTAGGCTGAGGAGCAAAAGGAGGAATCCGCCCGACGCATCTGATTAGCTAGTTGGTGAGGCAATAGCTTACCAAGGCGATGATCAGTAGGTGAGAGGATGATCAGCACACTGGGACTAAGACACGGCCCAGACTCCTACGGGGGGCAGTAGTGGGAATTTCCGCAATGGGCGAAAAGCCTGACAGAGCAATGCCGTGTGGAGGTAGAAGGCCACGGGTCGTGAACTTCTTTCCAGAGAAGAAGCAATGACAGTATCTGTCGTTAAGGTAGTCAAAGGGGATTACTATTACTGCCTGGGTAGTACGTACGGGCATAAGTAGCCACTAAGGTTTATGGGCATCCTAAGGCATATAGTCGTTCTTACCAACATAGGTCTTATGTTGGGTATTACCATGGATGGGTCTGAATCATCTCTATCTTCATCTTCTCTTTCGATTCCAACGAACTCCAGAACTGCCTTCTGGATTCACCATAACAGAACTTCCTCGAATCCTTCTCGTTCGATCCACATCCATAGCTTCTCTTTCACAAGGACTCCGCCATTGAATATACTATCTACAACTTTTTACGTGAGATCTTTCCTCCCTCACAGTAGTACCTGTAGACGCTAATACTGCTTTTCTATGCCATCCCTCCTATTTATCCTTCTATTCAGTGATTCCTTCCTATGACACAATTATGGTAAGAAAGAAAGAGCTATAAGCTATGCTATATATAAACCTCAACTTGCTTTATCTTCTATCGGGCTCCTTCCCCATGGAACGACAGGAGTTCTTTCTTGTCTTGAGTTGAGCTTGCTATTGCCCACACAGTCTTGAACATAAAAAGGAACCCGGGTCGGCATACCAGAAAAGTAGATCTCAAAAGAAACTCCTTCTCGACTGATGCTTGTGCATAGTCACCTCATACGTCGAGTATTGAAGGAGATGTTCTTCACTCCAGTAGTAAGGGCAGATTCTTCTTCCGGCATGGACTTAGTAAACCCAAAAAGTTCCTAAAAAGTCTACACCTAGGGAGAAGATCTTCATTGCACGAACTAATAAATCCATCCCTCTCCTCGAGAATAAGAATGGTATCTACCTTTCAAACCAATTACCATGTGTTGTGACATCAATCCCATAAGCCCGGATTATGGTTAAGAAGTTCCTTGACTTACTAGGAATCACATCTCTAAAGTGAGAAGAATTTTCTATTTTGGCAGGCCTTTCCTTACTTACTAATGGGGAATCAATCAGTCCAACCTTTTCTGATTCACATAGCAAAGAAGCCCTTTAGTTGCCTATTCGTTGTGAGGGTGGGGTTCTATTGATTAACTTGCTAACAACCCCTCTAAATAAGGGGGAAGGAAACTAGCCATACTGCCGAAAAAAAGTCCTCCAGAACAGTGATTAGTGAAAATCGACTAGCATCATTCTCTTGCTCTAGGCCTTTTCTTTACTATTTAATGTACGAGGAGGAATAGAGATCGACAAGCAAGTGTCAAGCCTCTTTCCTGATTAGAATAGTTCCTCACTTTCATTCTAAGCTGTAATCAGTCTCAGACAAGAAAGAAGAAAAAAATAGAATGATTTCAGAGTAGTAAAGCACCGAAGCAAATAGCGTAAAAGGATACCTATCGAATAGGCTCTGGGACCTTAAGGATCCCTAACTATTAAACAAACCTAGTGTTCAAGCCTAAACCTGACTCCCTCACTCGCTCTCTTTGCCAACAATCCTCGGAAGCAAGCCAGTTGTGTTGAGGAAATTGTTGTTATAAAATACTATGATGCGAGCGACTTCTAGATCTCTTCTTCTCTCATCTATCCTTCCAACCAGCTGCTTTGCCTTCAAACCATCGGGTTGCAGCTAGATTGATAGTTCCTTGTCCTCAAGCTCGTAAGGAAGGAACGAGCAGAATACTTTTGAAGCAAGTTAGTTGTAGTCGTTGTCCTGTTAGCGGTAGTCTTTTAGTTGTTTTCCTTCATCGTTAGCCAGCCAGTTTTCTAAGTTGGATAAGAACTATGTGTTTGATGCCATCGAGTCAGGGAAGGGTAGAAACAAGGATATCGATTACTTTTAGTCTATCTAGCCACATTTTCTGTCTTCTTTATACAGTTATCTAAGTGAATCCATTTATAAGGCAATATTATTTTCGAAAAAAGGCCCACCAATTAAAGCTGTCTGATATAGGTAGGCCTAACACAAGTTTCGAAAAAAGGCTTGATTTTAGGCCTCTAGTGAAAGAGTGAAGTAAGGAGTTTAAGGCAGGCGATAGGGGCTTCGGGGGGATAACATTCATCGTATAAGCCTGAACCCTATTAGTTATGTGCTTCCCCTTCAAGAGCTGGGCCACTACCCTAACCCTAATAAAGTGCTTACTAGCGTATAGTAATGGACAGATTCACTCTTTATCTAATTCTAATATAGTAGCTAATAGTTAGTTAAGCATTAGGCGCAACTTCTATAATATAAAGCATTCAGTTAAGATCTTATCTTTCTGTATTCAAGCTTTTGTCTAGGAGCTCGGATTCCACTTCTATCGTTAGAGGGAAGCATAGTTGGAATCTCTTCCTGCGGCGAATAAAGGAAGAAAAAGCTACTTACCCATAGAGAGAGAAGACAGCTACAGAACACCATTGAAAGAAAGAGAAGACCATTTAGAGTCAGTGGTACCAGTGAACGGAAGGCCATGGCTTATGCCAGGGAGTGACCCCTCTTTTTGAGTCGACTGTGAACGCATGGTTAGCTCTTCTTCATCTTTTACCCTTCCTCTCCTAATTAGGTAAGTCTGGCTACTGATTAGCCAGATTCGCAGGGGAAGCGAAGTCACTAACTAGTCTTCATGAGCTTGTAAGGATCCCATGCGTTGATCAATGTTCAAGGAAAGGCCTTTCACAAAGTGAATAAATATCTACTCAATCCTCCCCGCCAACGCCTGGTCGACCTCCAGTAATGAAAGCATCCATGAGTTGTGTCCTTGGTCAGCACGATGAAAGGGGTAGGAAGGAAAGAGCCATTTACTATAATCAGCAAGAAGTTCACTGATTATGAGACAAGGTATACGGTTCTAGAAAAGACCTGTTGTGCTCTTACCTTTTGGGAGGCCTACGCCACTACATGTTGAACTATACGACCATGCTGATTGCAAGGATGGACCCGCTGAAGTATCTCTTTTAAAAGCCAGCCCTCACGGGCTGTACAGCAAGGTGGCAGATGTTACTATCAGAGTTCGATATTGTGTACGTCACCCAGAAGCTCTAAATGAGTAAGACAAGGGGCAGGCAATAGCAGACCACCTGCGGCCGTGCCTGACTATGAGCTTTATTTTGGGACGAAGCTATGCGGTAGGCGAAGAAGAATACGAAACTTCTCATGATTGGCAAATATTCTTTGATGGTGCAGTAAATCAGAACGGAAATGGAGTTGGAGCAGCCCCTTTCTACATGCTATCTTAAAGCTCTCCAAAAGGAGCCCATATTCCCATAGCTGTCAAGTATCTGTTCTTTCAGGTTTAGCACCATAGGCTAAGTCTTGCATGTCATCCTTCATCCCTTGAGTACGAAGGGATGCTATTCAAAGAAAAAGAGAAAGAAAGTCTCTCTCTCTTAAGAATATCTCCCCCATGGGGGACTAGGTAGGCAGAGCCTAAGCCCTCGGACACGTATCATATCGACGTCCGGGCGGATTAGGAGGGTGGTCTATTACCGACAAAACCATCCAGCCTTAACTCATAGCTTCTGATCTGATTTGGAGAGGGGAGAATCAACCTTAGCTCAATTCGAACTGCTATAAGCTAGCGTAAGCGTAAGGATGTTTATAGTTTGGTAATAATGCTTGATTGAATAACCGGTATTCTCAATCGCCGACAGAAAAATCGAAGAGAGCTCAAAAGCTTGAGTAGCGAAAGTGGATGTGTGCATCGGGGAAGAAGCGGAAGGCGCCTAGCGAACCCTTCTCCATATAGCCCCCTTTCTTTGACTATTCCCCTCCTCGGGCTGGAGATCAAGAGTTGGAGGCTTGGAAAGGCAATTTTATGTATATAGCATGAAGGCTTGGGGAGGTGCCTCTGGAACTTCATCCTCGACTTGAAAGGTAGCCAGGCTAGAGAGATCGGCTTTTCCAAGTTAGGTCTATCTAAACTAAAATAAAAGAATCAGCTATTGTATTGGGACCGAAATCCGTCGATGCATAAAGCAAAGCTGGGATAGATCTATTCCAAGGCCGGTAACATAATAGAAAGCTGGCATGCTATGAAAGCGACGGTGGCCGGGAAAGCAGTAAGCGAAACTCCGAGAGAAGGGAATATGATGTAATACCGGCAGATCTTCTCTTCGATTGGCTTTTCTGAATCTCCAGATATTCTTATCGCAGCGGGTATTCCTTCCTTATTTATTGCAGGTTTCAATAAACTTGCTTGCCAATCTCGTCACAAGAAAGACCCAATCTCTCGATAGATTGATTAGTTCAATCTCAAGAAGGAACTCCAAAGAGACAGAAAGTCGAAAGAAGGCGAAGGGGCGCAGTAAAGCGTTCGAATGTTTCATTTTCCCGGGATTTTTTGTTCTTTTTTAACATGCCGATGGCAGCATTCTACTGATTGGATTACCTTCCTTATAGTATGAATTCTCTCTCTGAGTTACGGCTTCGATAGTTCGGTAAGGTAAGCCTCGTAATCTAGTATGACCGAAGCATTAGCCCTGTCTCTATCCCTATCCCCATTTCGTAGGCTAATTGAATAAGAGATTCCTCTTATATTAGTATTATATGTAACTTCCTTGTCCTATTCTTTTTCTTTTTATTTTAGTATGCATGGGGCTGTAGGTTGCTTTCTTTGATCTTATCTGCTCACGAATGGTCTGCTTAAGCCAATAAGATCGAAAAGGCTATCTCCGAGTGGCAAAAAAGAGTGCGGCACTTTCCTTCAAGCAGGAAGGATGCAAAGTAATCCAAGGGAAAGCTAGACCTCAAGTGAGGAAAAACGGGAGCCACTTTAGTGACCTTTGAAAAGGGTCCGTACTAGCCTTACCAGTTATTACTGCCTAGTGCCCAAACTGATTAGGAGATTGTTGAATAAGCAAATCGGCTGTTTACAGTTATTACTGCAAACAGGAAAGAAGAGCAGTCGTGTGGAAGGTCTTTCTTCGGCCTTTGCTTATCTTATGTTATGTCTAGCCTAGACTTTCAGTCTAGAGGATACGTCCCGCTAGAGGAGTATGAATAGTTGGATTTCCTTACTAGCTTTTATCCCTTTTCTAGGAACTAGTCAATTAAGGTAGGGTTCTTGTTAGCTATGTCTACCCTTCTTTTATGATCTATCTGCTTGTGCTCTATAGCATAGAAAAAGATAAGAGGTTCCCCCCAGCCCTAATTGAATGTTCTCCTTTTTCGATCCAAATGGAGCTAATAGTTAGATTCCAGAATAGCCAATACAGTACGGTTAAGACGAGTTTCTCAGCCATGATCGTCTTTCATTGGAAGTTTCCTTTGATGTCGGTGCTGGCGAACGAGAAGGTTTCATCCCTAGAATAGATTTGATCCTTTAGGCTAGTAGGTTATAGGGGAAAGAGCAAGCTAGAGGTCCAACCTAAACAAGCGTAAGATCTGAGGGAAGCGAGTCGTAATCGAATTTACCTACCTTTTAGCTTTGAGTAAACAGACAAGCTTATCCAGTTCTAGCCCCTTCTAGTAACAAAAAGCTATTCATGTCATTGGGGGAGTGAGCTCGGGTGAAAGCTTTGCCAGCGAACCTGGACTCTCTTTTAGAAAAGGGATAGCAGGAAGAGAAGAATAGAGCATCAACAACCGTTCCACTCTAGCGGAACTTCTAACTTAAGTTGCTCACGTTTTTTAGCAGGGTCTGGGCTACGGGGTCCTTTTAAAACCCCTCTCTTATGCGTTCGGGGATGGCCCCTCATGATGCTATCTATTCTAACTTGTTGGATGCCAACCCGGCCCTTCGACTTAGTCTTAGTGCGTCGGCAAATTGGTCCTCCCAGACTTGTACTCGAGACCATGCCGAACCCCGCATCAAAGTCTTGTCACCCTCCAATGGGGTCAAAGTAAGGAAAGAGCTCGTAGCCACGTTATCGGTCTTGATCACGAACCTTGAGCCCAGCGAAGAAAACTACACTGCGCTCCAGCTGGTGGTGGAAGGAAAGGGGCTATTCCCTCAATGAATAAGAGTTTTCCAGAGAATTCTGGAGATCTTTTTTCTTTGCCAACAATCTAAGCAGGATTCTACATCCAACGCATTTCATCCCACGTAGGAAGCTTGCATTCACGAGTATCTCTAAGCTTTTGTGTGACATGGATCTTCCTTCTATCTCAGAGGTTGCGTATATAGAAGATGGATTGGTTTGGAGTAATCTCTTCGTCTAATCACGAGACCACATGTACTTTATCTGGGATTGATTCCCGTTAGGTGGATTGGTTGCTGTGGCAGCTAACTATCGACCCTCTTGCTCTGACCCCTTCCTTCTTTATCTTTATAGGACTTGTTAGTAGCTTGAAGTCTGTCTCCTTTCATTCCCTATATCCTCATCCTAAGAGCAGAGCCACTTGATCAGAGAGAGAGAGATAGACGATGTTACACTGCCTTGAATCAATGCATGAATTTGACGTTGGGGCTAAAACCTCTTATTGTTTGGCACCATGAGGATACTTTTCACTCTACTTGCTCTTGTTGCCTGCTCCTCCGTCTTCCGCTTGTCACGAAAGATTATGCCTTGAAGATGAGAGAGAAAACTCCAATGCTAGGAAACTTCCGATCAAGCGCTTCCGAGACTAAAGTCCCCTTACCAAGAGCAGAGTGATGAGCAGGTACAGGATCCAGCAAGACGGGAGGAAGGAATATTCCATCGGGCTTAGTCTGAGCCAAGCAAACGATCGAAGGAGTGCTAACGCACTAATTTTCTCGCTCCCTATCTTGAGTAAGGGGTGAGAAGGATACCCTATCGTATCCAAAGATGGTAGCAAGCTCTTCTCTTAATAGGTTCCCAATCCAATGATCATGCCTTCATCCTTATTAAACACGATATTTATCGAAAACCTCTATTATTTCCGACTGATTCAGTTTCAGCCCCCCCCCCATGCTGATTGACTTCTTGTTCTAGGACGCTTTCTACTCTTTATTGTCTGCCCAATGAACTTCCTTCTTCTATATCTTCTTATTTAGGAAGAACAGATTCTTTTATCCATATTCGATTCATGGACCATGCTTAGTTCTATCAGATCTAGCTCCCCCTCTTCAGAGGCTTAACAGGACAGTCTATGGTCCGTCTTCCTTTCGACTTCTGGGTTGGAATGGTTCTTAAAGCTCGGCCTTGGGAGGCTATCTCAGAGAAAATGCATCAATCAATGTCCGGCTTGAGACCTTTCTTTGAACCTTTCGTCTTTGATTCTTTAATCTCGTATCTCGGACTGAACCTATAAGAGCTTGGCCTAGTGACATCAATTATGCTTTCCTTGTTTCCCGGTTTACTTTTCAGCTAAGGAGAGGTGGGAAGAGTAGTTGAAGCTTCATAATAATAATGAATGTCCGGTTTCAAAGCTATAGGCATTCTCCCAGTGCATGGACCCAGGTAAAGCCTGGTGTTTTAAACCTAGTCACACGTAAATGTAAGATAGGATAGGTTCCTCGGTGCTCTTTCACCATCTATATTGCCTTCACTAAGGGAACCAGCAGCCTGGCAGCCCGGCCTTCCACACATTCCTTATTTGGATACACACTGGCAGGGCAGGGTGTTGGGAGTTTTCAACTTCCTCTATACACTGCTTCTGTTCTAGCTCCGCACCTCTCCCTGCCGGTCGCCTCACCCTTCCTCATCATCATCCAATCCTTCTGCAGTTCATCATGATAGTGGTCGAAGCCATCTCTTTCCTGTCTGCTTACATATAGGGGGGCGAGCTCCTCGAGGCTGCACTCGCCTTTTTGAATTGGCTATGCCGAAAGCAAGATCGTCTAGTTCTACCGGATGGGCATAGTAGCTTTTAAAAAGTCCTATGCATCTTTTTCCTACTATCAGTAGTAGTTAAGAAAAGAGCCTTATGCCGAACCCTAAAGGCCAGCTCTCTCTTGCTTTAGCTTAGTTGAAGGCGTCCGTTGGCTGGGCTGGACCAAAGGATCGTTCTCCTTTTCTTGAGCGTAAAGGAAAGGATGTCCCACTTCCAACCTGTAACTGACTTCAATCTGTCTGAGTTGGTTGACGCATATATATCTTACATATGTTTAGGATGAAATCCAGCCATAGCGGTGAATCCTGACCATTCAGAAAGGGTGGTGGAACTCGTTGCCTATGGCGACGTATATCAAGAGGTGTCCGGTTCAGAAGTTGAGACCGAATCCATTCCGGAAAGCGTCTTCACTCCCGGCTTCTGCTCCTCATGCAGTGGTTAGGCGGGTAGAGTACGGTCCCGATGATCGAATGTTTTCTTCCACTCGTCCCCGTGTCGACTATTTCCGGAGGGCTTTTCTCTTCTTACTTTCCTTTTCAACTCAACCGGAAAGAACGAACATCGAGATTGGAAAATAGCTGATCAATGAACATCGTCTTCGGCGGCGGTTTTAGAGTATTAAGGGCTTTATGCCGTGCCTCTCCTTTAACCGAAAAACCGGAAAAGAAAGAGGGTTCGCTCTTGGCCTATTAGTTGGCTTAGCCGATATGAGCTTATATAGTCTCGGTCCTATGAATCTGACCGTACTTCCCGAGCCCGAGGGTCGAGCTGCTACGCTCCTCATTGACTGGAAATGATTTAGATTGTATCGCTTACTAGAGATCCTGAGAAGCTCAGAATGCAACCAACCCCCTCTCTTTCAATATCGGTGGATCCTAGAGATCCGTTTGATTGATAGAAGGATCAGGGAGAACCCCTATCCGACCAATGGATCTTCCAACTAGAATTCTCAAGGACTTGAGGCAGCCTCTATTAAAGCAGTTGCTAAATTGATATAGCGATCCCTTGAATCCAATGCATCCATGGAACCAATCGCAGATTCTGGAGCCAAAGTAATCATAGAGAAGCTAAGCTTTCAGGCAAGGGAGGTATAGGCTACAAAAGATAAATTCCAGTCCTACAGCTTCTCTAGCTTGAGCAGTCAGTAGTCTTTACCT
Source organism: Sapria himalayana (assembly GCA_029783825.1). Classification (NCBI taxonomy): domain Eukaryota; kingdom Viridiplantae; phylum Streptophyta; class Magnoliopsida; order Malpighiales; family Rafflesiaceae; genus Sapria; species Sapria himalayana. The sequence goes on from JAREIK010005076.1 coordinate 46,491, forward strand.
TTTGTGGGATCCACTGGCATTGGTTCTCGAACAGATTCTACAGGATTAGGAATTGGATGCGGAAGCACTTTATATTATTCATTGAACAACAACAATGATCAGAGTTGTAAAGTGTTTCACTGCAACCACCTGCCCCACGCATAAGGGCTTATCCTAAAAAAAGAAAACCCCTTTTAAGATGTGAAAATAGCTTTCCTTTCCTTGGCAAAAGGGGGAAGGGAGGTTTTTCAAATGCTTTTTTCTTGAGTCAGATGTGGCATTGCTGATTTGAGAAAAGTTGCCCTTCGACAATAGTTAAAAATAGAGGCAACAAAGCCACCCTACTTAGATCCCCGGATCGCGTTATTGGATTAGCGGGCGCCACAAGACAAATTAGTCGTACAATTATCAGAGGCAATGGCCTTCGCCTACGTCAAAGACAGCCGATTAGTCCTACTAACAGGTCTTCTGCTGGGATTGGGTGTCTGGTGGTATCTTCTGCCAGAGCCCCTATTGGTTCAACCAACAGCTTGTTGCTCACCTGAGTGCGCTAGTGCAATTAAGGAAGCCGTACAATGCCAAATGAGGTTTCTGGGCTTCCCGTGTATTCATCCAAATCAGATCAGATCCATGAGAAAGTCATGTACACGTTCACAAAACCGGAAGTCTTTCGATCCCATGCAGTCAATGCCAATGGGTGTGCTTAAGAGCTGGTGCAACCGAAGACCTTTCACACCTAACCCAGACTTTTTGCCAAAAACCTTTTTTCAAAAGAAACAGGGTAAACCTAGCAAAAGTCCAGGAACAGCTAAAAAAGACTTGAAGAGACAGTGGCTCGAAACATTAAGAGGAAATAGACAAAGAGGTCCTCAACCCTATGATCCTTAGATTTGGAAGGAATGATGGGGCCCACATCAAAAAGTAGTTGAACCTACATAGCGAAAAGGGGGATCCCCTTATGCACGTGAAATCCTTTTATGTCATCCGCCTAATGTGTTGAAGTGGCTCATGATGATCAGACTTTCCCAAGGAGCCTTACTGATCAAGCTATGGAATGGTACTCCACTCCTTTGCCCCCCTTGTCGAAAAGTCTTTATAACGCTTCTTAGCTATCACAAGGAAATGTTGATTCAATCGACCTGGAAACACAATCCTGGTTAGAGCTTTTCATTATACCCAGCGAGGTTGAAGTCCTTTACCTCAATAACCCATTCTATCTTCCATTTTGTTCCGTTACTCTGGGCTATATTTAATAGTAAACCTAGGCTTTCAGTAGGCACATCTACATCCGAATCCGAAGAAGTGGAGAATCCGCTGATGAGAAGAAGGCCTTGTCCCCTGTGGGTGGTGGCTAGGCGAAAGGACCGACCCGGGAATGTCTAGGAGAAAGCACTTCCTAACAGAGCAGTCTAATTGTTGTATTCGGCGGTAGGACTGTGATAACAACCTTCTCTTCGACCTGCCTAGAGGCAAGATCAGATAACCTCATCAACTCAAATAAAGGTGATGAAAACCGGCAAGTAGTAGGAAAAGGCACTTTCTTAGGCAACCCCGCTTTCAAAGGAGACCAGCTTATTAGATCTAGAACCCACGGGTGGAGTCATTCCTTGTCCCTATTCCTAGTAGTGCCTCTGGTCATTCTAGTAGTAAGGCGTTTACTGTCCCTACTTTCAGATTCCCTGAATTCCACTCAAGGACACCTGTAACAAACAATAATAGGGTAGGGGTTAAAACCAAAAAAGAATGGGATGACTAGTGCTGGTTCCTTTTATTAACTAGTTATATATGCTTTTTTCTGATCTAAAGTAGATAGATTGAATCGCACGAGGTTCGGGAAAATGTCTTGTACCATTTAAATAGGGTCCATGTAGTAGTCTTATGCGAGGGTCTCCTTTTGTCTGATTGCGACGATGAAATGGTAAAGAGATGTCGAAATGGTGAGAAAGCTAACAATCCATAAGTTTGCCCGTTTGGAGATGTTGAACTATCGTTAGTACAATTGCGGAGACTTTCGTCGCTTTGTTCCTGCCTGGCTCACTAGTCAGACCCCAAAAGGGATATGTGCGTCTTGAGAAGGATGCTCTTTCTTACCGGAAGTGACCTCATTTTAGTACGGGAAAGGAGTCAATAGACTATTACCCTGCAAGATCCTATGAATCAAGTAAGGAGAGAGATGAAGCTATTCGAAGGCACATCAAGGAGGGGTTTGAATTCGCGAGTGCTAATTCGGAAACTACATACGCAAAGAAGTTCTGACTGCAAAGCTAATACAATAAAGGAAGGTGCGGGAATGGTTCTGGTCTCTTGCCCAAGAAAGGGCTATGCGCAATAGGGAGAGCTCTTTCTGGCAAATGTGCTGCTGATTCAATGCCTGCTCTTTCGCTTACTCATGGGTTGAAAATCGGATCTCAGATAGGCATTCAAAAAGATGTCAATTGAGCTAATCAAGCGCCACATCTTCTTCAATAGCAGGGGATGCGAAACCCGCTGGGATAAGGTCGAAGACTAAAGATCTTGCCATCTGTCAGTTGGATTCTTGACCAGCCTTTTCTTGTCTAAGACAATTTGGATTCTCATAGTTCTTTTCACAAGAAAAACATATGTATTATATATGTGGAGGACGAAGGGAAGCTAGGTTCCTACATTCTGCTCTCAAAGGCATTCCCTTTTCAGTCTTCTTTTTATTTATACAGTTGGTGGTATCCTCATCCTCGTTGACAACATGAATTGTACGCAAGATACCAAATTGGATTCCTAATTCATAGATTGGAATTGATGAATCCAAGATGCAATAGGAGTAGGGAAAATATCCAAAGTACGTTCACCAGTCACCAGATAGAGGGAACTTTTCTATTCATCAAATCAGGTCGATACGGGGTCCCTACTGGTGGATGCCAAGGACCAGTCGTAGCATCAGTAGCGGCATTTTCTTTCCTCTCTTTCTTTTTTAATTCTCCCCCAAGCATACTAAAGGGTGGTGGGTCTTGCAGTCAAGCATTTGCACTCGAGGACCAATCTCCGCTTGAAACCTATCAAAAAGGACTAATGAAGCGAATCCAAGCCCTTTGTCAATCTGCACCTATTTCTGAGCCGGTAACCGGAACAAGCAGCCGTCAGAGGGGGCGTTAAGCAATATCCGATTGAGTGGGGCAGGAGGCAGAGAATGTTTTGCTAATCCGAGTGCTCGGCAAATCCTGAATTTATTATATAAAGAGACTTGAAGCTTATCCATCTTAGGCTGGGCTCCTCATCTTTCTTTTATACCAGGTATTCCTAAAAGCCTACGATTACCAAGAGTCTCATTCAGTGCTTTCGGACTTAGTCCTTCAATCACCCTCGGACGCTCACACTGTGTCGTTGACACGTATGATGAAGTTATGCTTATTTAAACTTATGAGTATAGTAAATGAAAAGAACGAATTAACGTGAATGTCCTTGGGTGGTCTCTTCACTGCAAGCTTTTTATGCTAATGGAAAGCGTAGGTACGTAATCGCCCACTGGAAGACTTGTACTTGTAAGGCTAGCAGACCAGAAAGAGAGCTCCGAAATGGAAAGCGAATGGATAGGATGGCCTACTACATTTCACACTTTACCTACGATGGATTGACCACTACCTGGACGACTGAAAAGACTAGACAGATTGGTTACCGAATGAAGAGACAGAGCTTTGACATCCTCAAGTTACCCACGCATGCGAGCAACTTCACTCAAAAGAGAAATCAATTCTTTGCTTCGGTAAAGCAACTCACTCACGGAACAAAGAAAAAAGGAGTACTTGAGCCGGGAAAGCGATTAGAAAGGAGAATGTAAATGGCCCTTTAGCCGACTAATCCGACTAAGCAATCGCTACGACCACAAGAAAAGAAAGACAGTTTAGAACTAAATCTCGCTCCTCACTCAAAGGGCTCAAACTCACTTAATCTACTCTTCGAACCAAACAAAAGGCTCGTCCCTACTGCCAGCCGATTCAACCTTGTCTATTTTGGCAAGTCGATGAGAGGCATATGGATGATCCTCCGATGGTCGTGTTTTTACGTAAGGAGGTCTGATGAGCTCTCTTTTCCTGCAAACAATGGGCAGGTCGAGGAAGGCACGGAGAGTCAGATTCGACACTCGCCTGGCTAAAAATACCTGCACTATGCCTCAAACTATTTTGGCCCAAGGCTTGCCTACGTCCAATTGAAGCGGAGTCCATAACATCAGTCCTTCAACTAGCGCGAGTGACTAGCCAATCCAACTAGGAAGGCTACTCTACTAAGTACTTGGGCCTGGTCACCTTTCTAAGCTTTTTCCCATCTTTGCCTGTGGAAGTGTTCGTATCCCATCCCCATTGTATCCAGAGACAAGGGCTCGTATTCACTCAAGTTGCTCAAGTAGATTGAGTAGCAGAAGCGGCTATAGCTTTACCAGTTGTACCTATTCCAATTGGTTAGCTGAAGCAATGGGGGGTACCTATCCAACTATCTCTGCCGCTGGTTGAACTGGACAGGTTCGGACGTGAGCGAAGGGAAGCTAGGTACTATGGTTCAATGGGTAAGGATGCTAGGTTACCTAGTTCTCAAATCGGGTATGGAACCGTCTCTCCCTCCTACTGCAACCTTTGCCTCTATCTCTACTTCTGGGTCTCGATCTCGAACTCAAATGAATGCCTAGCAAACGTAGGCTTGAAAGCCGGTGTGCGCTAGCGTGCACTTCCGTTTGATCGCTCCCCGCCCAGTGATTTGGGTTCGACTCGCATGTGTTAAGCATATAGCATTTATGACTGTCTTTCTAACTCCGACAGCTAGTTACTGATGAATCTGAGCTTGCTTTTTGAATACAGTCCAAGTGGAACCTCCCTTGTTCTCGCATTCCTTGCCTTGGCCCGGCCTTCAAAGGCTAGTCATCATTAGCTCATTGGCTTTCTTTCTGATAGCTTTCTCCCCATGCTAGGAAATTCGATGATTCATCGTAGGGGCTTCTTTCTTTTACTTCAAGCCCACCCAGATCGGAAAATTGCGTAGATTGAGATGCAGCTCTTTGATCTCCGCTTGGGTCAGCAGTTGAACTCGTTGCCGAAGACCTTGAAGCTGCTCTTGCTTACTTCCTTCCCGTGGGATTTTCCCTCGTCAACTGGGAAAATGGGCTCCGATCCTCTTTATATTATATAGCTGTCTATTGAATAGAGGTCGGTGCTAGTGGATGAATGGAATCAAGAATCAATTGAGCTGCTCCTTCTGCTTGTCGTTCAAGTGCTGGAAAAAAACATATAGCCGCTGCTTCCATAAAAAGAAAAGCTCATCTTATTCCTGAATCTGGTTCGCTTCGAGGGTGAGGATCAAGGGCAGGTCGAGTGGCTACGCTCCTTGGCAGTCCTAGTTGGGTTGAATTCACTGCTTGTCTCAGACCTTCTTCTCCCCCTGTAGCCCGTTGGTGAGGAGTTCAGGGAAATTCAAGTCTTTTTCTCCTCGCCGGGGACTTCCGCTGCTTCTGGTCGCGCTCCGACTGTGCTGATTCGGGCATTCCTTCAATGCTGGAAGTATGAGAAAGCCCCGATTCGATTAGTTCCGTTGCCCAAATCGAATGTTCTACCTGACTCAATCCCCTTCTTCAGAAATGGCGGCATGGCTTACTAGTAATGATGCCCAGTCTCGGAACTTATATTATGAATCTGAGCCTGCTTCCTCAACTGCCTTTTCTTTTTTCCACTTCTCTAAGGGACAGCTAGGGACAATGGTGTGAAGGCCTTGTATCCCCCTTTTCCGAAAGTTGACAATTTCATTACTGTCCGAAGGAAGAATCTGAAGGCCGTCACTCTGTAGTCATGAGGTTATGAGTTCCCAAGTCCTTAGTTTCTTCTGCTCCAGCCCTAAACTCTATATTTGGCAGGTTGTCTAAATCTCTTTTTCCCGTGTCCCTCATTGAGCTGTTGCTCCCCGGGAACACAAAGATTATACATCAACCCCTTACTATAAACTATAACCAGTCTCATCTCTCTGCTCTAGGAGTCAAGATAAGGAACTTTCCAATCAAATCTCGATCCCAGACACGGACCAAGGCGAGAAAGACCGAGTGAAAGGCATAGTAGATCGAATCGACTCCTGCCCCCTCTACTTCCAAAGTCTTCTTTCAGTAGGCTAAACTTCAAGCAAGATCTGAAGAACCAAGAAGGAAAAAGCATCAATAGGAGGAAGGCCCGGTACTAATCCAATACAGCCCTACAAGCCCTCAAAAAAGAAATGAATTGGAGTAAGCACTTACTTACTTTCTTGAAAAAACAATAGGTGAATTCTTGGATCACCCGAACTTTGATCAGGTGCCGTACCTCTGATAAAAGAAGCGGGAAGAAAAAAGACAGTTTGGGATTGCTAAGTACCTACGACTGTGGAATGCAGATATATAATTGTCGGAATACCCCAGAGATTTGTTCCATTTTTTGGATGAGGAAGTACTTCGTAGCACAGAAAACCAGACTCACCAAGGACGGCGAATGGATAGCTCTCTTTGACTGACCTAGTTGTCTCCAAGGGGAAAATTCGTAATAAAACTACTGGATGCACTTGGAACGTTCAGTTCAATCGCAGCTACGAATAAGCCCAGTCAAGGTTTCTTCTTAGAATAGAGGTGCTCGGTAAACGTGAGGAATCGAATATAGCTGGAATGTTGAGTTGCTTCATCAAAGAAAAGAGAGGAAGAGCTACAACTGCTATATTAAGCAGGAACGCCCGTAGCGACAAGGATTGATCCTTCTTCCTTCTCTTATTAGTCGTTGAGTTCGGCGGTTGCTTCGCATACCTCATCATTCCAATTCTTTCACCGCAAGCAAAGACCTCAGACCCTCTCTTTCTAACAATAAGCCCCAGGGGAATAGAACAAACTAAGCTAACTAAGGAAAGAAAAATAAGGGGAGATTTTCTATATCAAAGATCCCACAAGTAAAGAAATACTTTTCCACTAACTTATCCCTTCTATACCATCCTCATTCCCTTTCGCTTACGCTTTCACCTCTCCTTCATTTGCAGCCTCTTCTCAAGTAGCTTCTTCTACTGCTTCAGGACGTGTAGCTATTTTGGTTTGTTCCTTTCTTTAAGAGAATACCCCTCCCCTGATCTTATGGATGTTAGCTACGTGACTTCGTCATTTAGGGTCTCCATTAAGGGATTTTTTAAGCGAGTGAGTGCCCGAGAGTTAAGGAAGTTACTGGATAATTGTTCCCTAAGAGGCGTAGCGCTAAGACGGTTGATGAGCTAGAAGAAGAAAGACCCGAACTTAACTGAGATCAATTCCCAAACCCCTCAATCAACTTCCCAAGAGCGATAACAACCCGAATCTAATGGGTTTTACATACCTAATGGTTTGAGCAGCCGATGGAAAACAAAGAAAAAGCCCGGGCATTCAGCAAAGACAACAGCAACTACTAGCAGGGATATTCCCCTTACCCAAACCCAACGAAAGATGGGGCTCCTCAAACACGCTTGCTTATAAGATCAGAGATTTGCCTGACGATGGAAGGTATGGTACATAGATAGTCCGATGGAGATTCATTGGCTTGACTGTAGCGACACGGATTCCCACTTATGCCACCCTCACATCCAGAGGAATAAATACTGGTATCAGGGTATAACAAAGGACATTTAGTAGCGAAAAGCATTGACACTTCTGCCTTCTAGGCTAGAACCTCAAAGCTGGAAGAAAGGACAACCTAGCTCAACTGATTGATTGGTACCGTAGCCCCGCGTGTGCGGTAATGGGCAAGGCAGCCTAAAGAAGAAGATGCTGATAGCGAGTGATTCACTCCTAAAAGTTCATCCTACTATATTTTCGTGGAAGATGGGGTAGCAGGTCTTTTTTTGTTCTTAGGGGGCGGAGGGTTTTCCTAATAAGATGGAAGAAGGGGATTGTTGCCTGTTCCCCATTCAGGGGTGGGGAAGACCTTGGTCTAAGAATGAAAGTCAGAGCGAGTTTTTAGTCCTTTAATATCCAATGTAGAGGAATGGCAGCAATAACACTGGGCTAGCGTGTCAAAACAACTCCTTCTTGATTTACTTGATTCTGCGGAAGTAGTAACTAGCAAGGAAGTCAGACCCAATAAAAAGAATAAGGACGGACAGAGCCTTCATTTCACCACTATGAGATATGAGGGGTAGAAAGTGAAAGCGCATAAAGTATCCTCGTGAAGAGGGAATGTAACGATAGGACTTCTTCTTCATAACACAGGAAACGGACTCTTTTTGGAACTTGTACTTCCTTTGTTTAGTTAGTAAGAATAGGCCGGGTCTCCCAGTGTAGGACTGCTCCCATTCCTTCCTCAAGTTCTGTTTTATTACTTCTCCCAATTCCTATCCGACTATCAGAAAATCTTCTTCTTTGTCTTCATCTGTAGTGTTCTAAGAAGCTAGAACGAATAATAACAAATTATGACTTAGGAAATAAGGAAATCAGAGCCTTTTCTCTAAAAATAGACTATCCGGGAAAAATGGCAGCTGATGGAAGAGCGTACTGAAACCGCCATGGGTGAGAGCCTGCATCGAATCTTCCGTCTTCCTGGGAATAATAAAGCTCGATCTAGCAGTTTTGGTCTTTCTATTAATTGTGTGGGTGGGCCTAGCCGAGTTGGGCTGGGCGTGTGGTTAGGAAACCTTTGCTCACTCAGCTTATGGGTGCAGGAGAACTGTACTAACTTGCTGCCGGTTACTTTATCAGGGCTCCGCAGGAGAAGAAAGAAGGTCCGGGTCTAATTTATAATGAAGCGAAGGTCCCCCTTACTCCCTATTCTCTCTTAAAGCTTTATAAAGCTCGGAGAAAGGGTTGGTTAAGAACTATTGACTGTAAACCATAGCAGTGAAAGTAACTCAATAAAGATGTTCGCCTTTGGAATGAAGATGGATGATGAGCCTGGAACTGATTTCATTCAGGGAAAACATGGAACCGGTTACTATCTATACTGGGGGAGGCGAGACATGACCGCGACTTAAGATTCAAGTACCGTTGAAAAGACTAAAGAAACGGGGGAATGACTACCTGTAATAAAGCACATGCTAATACGAGCCAACCAAAAGAAGGAAGCAAGGCTTAGATTACCAGATCCTGGACACAATCTTCCTAGAGATGGAGAGCCCCTTGCCTCGCCTTTTCTAGCCTCTCCTTCTTGCTTGCTTACGTAGCTCTTGTCGTAGTGACTCTTCCTCTTTTCTAGGTTTTTTTTGAGTGTGAAAACAGTAGATTTGGCATTTGCCAATGAATTGGATCCGCCCCGATTCGATCAATAAGGAGATTCTTGGCTAGAGAAATGTTCTGTGACATGGACGCCCAACCCAACTCGGTCGGTCGGTTGGCCCACCTAGCAGATGATGAGATTTTCGATCGATTTTATCTCATTTTGAAAAGTCTTTCTCACTATTCAGAATGGAGCTTTCGATCAAGATGTTCTCGCCTCCCCCGTTCGGGCTCTCGCTCGAATCTCCACCTTTATACGTTGGTAGGCTTTCGACTAAATCTAATAGCCTACCTATCGAGCGCCAATAAAAGAGACAGTTTTCGCATGGGCTCATCATCTGATGCAGAACCGATGCGAGAGGGATAATTTAATATATATGGGGGAAGCGGGGATGGATAGCTTTCAAAAACCTGTGGAAAGGAAAGAGTTGTTTCCTGCATTCCTTCCTTTCCAAAGATAGTAATTAGTTTGGGCTGGCATAAAAGATTTGATTGAATGAACGCCACCCTTGGTTGTTTGAAAATAAATCAAATGTTGGGCCAAGCATTGCCAGCTGGTAATAGCCGAAGGCAAAAAAAAGACTTTTATGGAATAAGGGTGAGAAGGAAGAGAAGAAGGTGAGTAGTTGCCTAGCCAAGGAACTTGAGGCCGACATTCAGAGTGCGGTCCCGGAGTTCAAGACGCCGCCTAAAACTAGTGTCGGTCATAGAGAGGCATTTTGTTTTCAATGAAACAAACCCCATCTCTTGTTCTCTCCCGCCTCAACAGCAGAGCTAAGTTCAGATACAGATCTAGGTGCAAGATATCCCGAACCTATTTCATAACCACTATCCATCACCAACCAATCACATTCCACATCCCACTTCTTTTCGATTCCTCGGGCAGCCTCATCTATCTATAAAGGCATTCCAGCTTCATAGGCAGGTGAGCCGGGTCAGGAAGGAGTTTGACTGCTGGGAAGGGATCGGATCCTACTCGAAGCACTCCACCACGAAAAAGAGTCTTCGGGTTGGATAGGCAGTAGAGATAGGAACTCCTATCTGTAGGGCGGGCTTTCAAGACAGAGATGCACTACTCCATCTGGAAAGGGCTTTCCCTCGTGGGGAAAGAGAAGAACCCATTTCTTACTCGGCCTGGCGGTAAGGCCAGAACAGAAGGAAAAGAAAGAACAAAGAAAACCCGGGACGGGACTGATTCCATCTCAAACTCGGATTAGGAAGAGTGCCCTTGAACTACAGATCAATCATAATAAACAATACAAGAAAAGGGGGAGATAGGGTGGTCTATGATCACGGATAGTCACTCCACTCCATAAATAGGGAACACAGATTCTTGTTTCATTTTCAAGGGTCGGAAACACGGGCTGCTGGTGGGGCAGGGATAATGGCTTCTTCCGCTTTACAACCAGAATAAGGAACCATAGAATGAACCCTACCTGTCGATGACAAAATTGGATTGGAGAGGCTAGCGGATCAGAAAGACAATCTTTGTATGGAATGTCCTACTCCTGCCTGAGCTTTCCGATCAACCAATCCCCTATTTCAGGGACATCTCTGTGTTAGGTAGGCCAAGGGATAACTGATTAGTCGAATGAGCCCCTCCCTCTCGCCTATCATTTATTGGTTGATTCGGCTGGTGGCTCCCGCATCTCCTGCGTCTCCATGGGGGCCCCTTCATACAAGTTTGCTACTAGGAGTCCCTCTAGTCGAATCAATAATCAATAGAAGTCCCAATAGAAGTTGACTGACCTAGCTCTTCAATCGACGATCTACTGCTCCCTCTTAGTTGTAGATGCCCATGCTTTGATTCGAAAGCCCTAGCCAGTGAAAAATCCCCAGTAAGATCTCCGTATTGAATTCATCCCCATCAGTCTGAACCAGTCCCAGCAACGACCACCTTCCTACTGCAAGGTGAGGCTATGCCCTTGCAGTAGGAAGTTAGACACATAGATAGACAAATAGATAGATAGATAGGTAGAAAATTGATAGATAGACAAATAGATAGATAGACATATAGCTAGATATAAAGTAAGAAAGTTAGACACATAGACAGATAGATAGACAGATAGACAGATAGATAGATAGATATATAGATATACACATAGCCAGATAGCCAAATTGCTAAATAAATAATAGATAGATTGATATATAGATATATAGATATATAGATATATAAATAAGATGACTAAGAAGAATAAGAAGAATTAGAAGAATATGTTGAATAACTATAAAAAGAATAATAAAAAGAAAAAATAATAAGAATAATAAGAGAATAAGAAGAATAAGAATAAGAAGAAAATTAATAAGAATTAGAATAATCAGAAATATAATTAGAAAAAGAAGAATAAGAAGAATAAAAAAAAAATAAGAATAAAAAATTAAGAAGAAAAAGATGAATACCATAAGAATAAGAAGATTAAAATAGATAAGAAGAATAAGAATAATAATTAAAATAAGAATTAAGTAGAATAGGAAGAAGAATAAGAAAAAAAAGAATAAGAAGAATAAGAAGAAAAGGAAGAATAAAAAGAATAAGGAGAAAAAGAAGAATAAAAAGAAAAAAAAGAAAATAAGAATATGGAGGATAAAAAGAATATGTATAATTAGAAGAATAAGAATAATAAGAAGAATAAAAAGAATAAGAAGAATAAATATAGAATAAGAAGAATAAAATGTAGAATAAGAATAACAAGAAAATGTAGAATAAGAATAATAAGAATAATAAGAATAATAAGAATAATAAGATAATAAGAATAATAAGAATAATAAGAATAATAAAGAATAAAATGACTAAGAAGATTAAAAAGAATAAGAATAATAACAATAATAAGAAGAATATGAATAATAAAAAAAATAAAATGAATAAGAAGTATAAAAGAAAAAAGAAAATATAATAATTAAAATATAAGAAGTATAAGAAGAATAAGCAAAATAATAAGAATAAGAATAATATGAAAAAATAATAAGAATACGAAGAATAATAAGAATAAGAAGAATAAGAAGAAAAATAAAATAAGAAGATAAGAAGAATCAAGAATAAGAAGAAAAATAAGAAAAGAAGAATAATAATAAGAATAATAAGAAAGATAAGAAAGATAAGAATCATAAGATGGATAATAATGAAAAGAAGGAACAAAGTATATGAAGGATATTAAGGATTAGAAAGATAAATAGGATAAGAAGAATAATAAAACTAATAATAAAAAGTAGAATAATAAGAATAAGAATAATAAAAATAATAAAAAGAAGGTGAAGACTAAAAAGAATAAGAAGAATAATAAAAAAATAACAAAAAGAAAAATAAGAAGAATAACAAAAATAACAAGAATACGAAGAATAAGAAGAATAAAAATAATTAGAAGAATAAAAATAATTAGAAGAATAAATAGAATATAGAATAAGAAAAATAATAATAAGAAGAAAAATAAGAAGTATAAGATGTATAAGAATAATAAGAAGAATAAGAAAAATATGAAAATAAGATTAATAAGAATAAAAGAATAGGAGAATAAGAAGAATAATAAGAATAAGAAGAATAAGAATAATAAGAATATGAAAGAAAAAGAAGAAAAATAAGAAAAATAAGAAAAATAGGAAAAATAAGAATAAAAATAATAAGATGAATCAGAATAATTAGAAGAATAAGTAAAATAAAAAAAAGAAGCAAAAAATGAATAATAATAATAAGAAGAATAAGAATAATAAATAATAAAAGAAGAATAAGAAGAATCGAAGAATATAAAGATTAAGAAGAAAAAGAATAAAAAAAGAAGAATAATAAGAATAAGAATAATAAGAATAATAGAAGAAAAAGAAGAAAAAGAAAAATAAGAAAAATAAGAAAATAATAAAATAATAAGATGAATCAGAATAATTAGAAGAATAAGTAAAATAAAAAAAAAAAAAAAGAAGAAAAAAATGAATAATAATAATAAGAATAAGAATAATAAATAATAAAAGAAGAATAAACGAATCAGAGAATATAAAGATTAAGAATAAAAAATAAAAAAGAAGAATAATAAGAATAAGCAGAATAAGAATAATAAAAGAATAAGAAGAATAAGAAGTATAAGAAGAATAAGATTAATAAGAAGAATAAGATTAATAAGAAGAATAAGGAGAATAAGAAGAATAAGAATAATAAGAAGAATAAGAATAATAGAAATAAAAAGAAAATAAGAATAATATGAATAATATGAATAGAAAGAAGAAAAAGAAGAATAAGATTAATAAGATGAATAAGAAAATTAGAAGAATAAGTAGAATAAGAAGAAAGGAAGAAAAGGAAGAAAGGGAAGAAAGGGAAGAAAGGGAAGAAAGGAGAAGGGAAGAAAGGGAAGAAAGGGAAGAAAGGGAAGAAATGGAAGAAAGGGAAGAAAGGGAAGAAAGGGAAGAAAGGAAGAATGGGAAGAAAGGGAAGAAAGGAAGAAAGGAAGAAAGGGAAGAAAGGGAAGAAAGGGAAGAAAGGAAGAAAGGAAAAAGGGAAGAAAGGGAAGTAAGAGAAGAAAAAAAAAAAATGAATAAAAATAATAATAATTTAAGAAGAATAAGATGAATCAGAGAATATTAAGAATAAGACAAAAATAAGAATTAGAAGAATAATATGAAAAATGAATAAAAAGATTAAGAAGAATAAGAAGAATAAGAAGAATAAGAAGAATAAATAGAATAAGAAGAATAAGAAGAATAACAAGAATATGAAGAATTAGAATAAAAAAATAAGAAAAATAATTAAATTAAGAAGAATAAGAAGAATAAAAAGATTATGAAGAAATATAAAAATAATAAGAATAAGATGAAAAAAGAAAAACAAGAATTAATAAGAAGAATAATAAAAATAATAAGAATAAAAAAATAACAAGAATAAAAATAATAAAATAAATAAGAAGAAGAAGAAGAAGAATATGAAACATAAAAAGAATATTAAAAATAATAAGAATAACAAAAATAACAAGAATACTAAGAATAATTAGAGTAACAAAATAAGAAGAATATGAAACATAAAAAGAATATAAAAAATAATAAGAATAACAAAATAACAAGAACACTAAGAATAATAAGAGTAACAAACATAAGAAGAATAAGAAGAATAATAAAATAATAAGAATAAGAATAATAAGAAGAAAAAAGATCGGGAGAAAAAGGAAAAAAAGAAAAAAAAATTGAAGAATAAGTAGAATAAGATGAATAAAGAATTAATTGAACATGAAGAATAAGAAGAAAGATTAGAATAAGGAGAATACGAATAATAAAAAATAATTAAATTAAGAATATTAAGAAGAATAATAAAAATAAGAAGTATAAGAAGAAAAGATTAATATTAAGAATAAGTAGAATATGAAGGAAAAAAAGAAATAGAAGATTTCGAAGAATAAGTATAATAAGAAGAATAAGAAAAATATGATGAATAGAATAATATGAAGATAATAAGAATAAGAATAAAAAAAATAAGAACAATAAGAAGATTAAGAGGATTAAAAAGTATCAGAAGAATAACAAGTAAATGAAGAAATAGAAAAATAAGTAGTATATGAAGAATAAAAATAATAAGGAGAATATGAAGATACAGAATAAATGTAAGAAAAATGAAAAACATTAAAAATAAGAAGAATAAGATAAATAAGATGAATAAGAAGAATAACTAGAATAACAAGAATAAAGGGAATAAGAAGAATAAAAAGAATAAGAAGAATAAGAAGAATAAAAAGTATAAAAAAAAATAAAAATACTAAGAAGAATAAAAGATTAGGAAGGATAAGAATATTTAGAAGAATATAAATGATAAAATAATTTGAATAATAAGTAGAATAAGAATAATAAGAAAAATAAGAAAAATAAGAATATTAAGAATAATAATATTTAGAAGAATACGAAGAATAAATAAATATGAATAATAATTAGAATAAGAATAATAAGAAAAAATAAGAAGAATAAGAAGAATAAAAAAAATAAGAAGACTGAGTTGAATAAAAAAAATAAGAATAATAAAAAGAATAAGAATAGTAAAAATAATAAGAAAAATAAAAAAAAAAAACAAGTAATATAAGAATAAAAAGTTGAATATGAAGTATAATAAAAATATGAAGAATAAGAAAATAAAACAAAAATAATTTATAGAAGAATAAAAAGAAAAAAAAGAATAAGAAGAATAATAAAAACATGAAGAATATGAAAAAGAAAAAGAATATTAAGAATAGTAAGAAGAATAAAAAAAATAAAAAGAAAAAAAGAATAATAAAAATAACAAAAATAAGAAGACTAATAAGAATAAGAAGAATAAGTTGAATAAGAAGAATAATAAGAAAAAAAAATAAGAAAAATAAAAAGAATAAGAAGAATAATATAAATAAGAAGAATACGAAGAATAAAAGGAATAAAAACATAAGAAGAATAAGACTAATAAAAAAAATAAGAAGAATAAAAAGAATAAAAAAATAAGAAGAGTAAGAAGGATAAGAAGGTTAATAAGAATAATGAGAATAATAAGAATAATAAGAATAAAAATAATAAGAATAAGAATATTAAAAAAAAATAAGATGAATAAGAAGAATAAGAAGAATATGTAGTTAAAGAAGAATAAGAACAATAATAAGAATAAAAAGAATATGAAGAATAAGATTAATAATAAGATTAAGATGGAAAAAAATGTAAGAAGAATAAGAAGAAATAGAAGAAAAGATGACTAAGAGGAATAACAAGAATTAGAATAATAAGAAAAATAAGAAGAATAAGAAGAATAAGAAGAATAAGAAGAATAAGAAGAATAAGAAGAATAAGAAGAATAAGAAGAATAAGAATAATAGAAGAATAAGAAGAATAAGAATAATAAGAAGAATAAGAAGAATAAGAATAATAAGAAGAATAAGAAGAAAATGAAATATACGAAGAATAAGAAGAAAATAAATAATGAGAAGAATAAGAAGAATAAGATAATAAAAAGAATTAGAAGAATAATAAGAATAAGAAGAATAAGAAGAATAGAAGATATGAAGATAAGAAGAAAAAGAAGAATATGAAGAATAAAATAAGAAAAATAAGAAAAATAAAAAAAATACGAGGAATAAGTAGAATAAGATGAGTAAGAAGAATAAATTAAACATAAAGAATATGAAAAAAATTAGAATAACAAGAATAAGAGAATAAAATAATAATTAAATAAAGAAGAATAGAAGAATAATAAAAATAAGAAGTATAAGAAGAAAAAAAATAAGAAATATAAGAAGAATACATAGACTATAATGAAAAAAAAAGAATTTAAAGAATAAGTAGAATAAGAAGAATAAGAAAAATAAGAAGAATAAAAAGATTAATAAGAATAAAAAGAATTTAAGAATAAAAAGAATTAGAATATAAGAATAATAAGAGAATAATAATAATAAGAAAAAATAAGAATATAAGAAGAATAAGAAGAATAAGAAGAATAAGAAGATGAAGAATTATAAAAAAAATAATAATAATAAGAAAAATAAATAAATAAGAAGAATGAAGAATAACCAGAAAAACAAGAAATATTAATAAGAAGAATAAGAAGAATAAGAAGAATAAGAAGAATTAGAGAATAAGAAGAATAAGAAGTAATAGAATAATAAAATGAATAAAAAGAATAAGAAAAATAAGTTTAATAATAAATAATAATAATATGAATATAAAAAAGTATATAAGAAAAATAAGAAAATAAAAATAAGAAGAATAGATAAATAAATTGAATTAGAAGAATAATAAGAATAAGAAGAATAAGAAGAATAAGAAGAATAAAAGAATAAGAAGAATAAGAAGATTAAGAAAAATAAGAATATTTAGAAGAATACGAAGAATAAAAAAATATGAATAATAAGTAGAATAAAATAATAAGAAAAATAAGAAGAATAAGAAGATTAAAAAAAAGATGAAATAGGTGAATATTAAAAATAAGAAGAATAAGAATAATAAGAATAATAATAAGAAAAATAAAAGTATAAGAAGAATAATAAAATAAGTAATATAAGAAGAAAAAAGGTGAATAAAAAGAATAATAAAAATATGAAGATTAAGAAAAATAAATACAAAAATAAGTTATAGAAGTATAAGAAGAAAAAGAAGATTAAAAAAAATAAAAAAATATGAAGAATATGACAAATAAAAAGATAAGAATAGTAAGAATAGTAAGAAGAAAAAAGAGAATAAGAAGAATAAAAATAATAAGAAGAATAAGTAGAATAAGAAGAATAAGAAAAATAAGAAGAATAATAAGAATAAGAATAATAAAAAGAATAAAATAATAAAAAGAATAAGAAAAATAAGACGAATAAGAAGAATAAGAGAGTAAGAAGAATAAGACTAATAAAAAAAATTGGAGAATAAGAGGATAAGAAGAATAAGAAGAATAAGAAAATTAATAAAATAAAAATAATAAGAAGATTAATAAGAATAAAAAGAATATGAAGAATAATAAGAATAATAAGAATAATAAGAATAATAAAAACAATAAGAATAATAAAAGAATAAGAAGAATAAAAGAGTAAAAATAATAAGAAGAAAAAGAAAGAAAAATGATTAGAAGAATAATAAGAAAAATAAAGAAAAAATAAGAAAAATAAAAAAATAAGAAGAATAAGTAGAATAATAAGAATGAGTAGAATAAGAAGAATG
>JAREIK010005077.1:0-45691 GCA_029783825.1 Sapria himalayana
CCATAGGCCTAGAGCACTATTACTAACACTACGACCATAGTGGGTGAGAAAAAGGCATAATTTCCTACTTCAAATTACATACTTTCTAAGTTTGAGAAATCAAAATTTGCAAGATATTATCAGCACTCAAAGTTCTCGATGGATACTGCTCCAACTTAAGAAATTGTATTTCTATAAAAGAATTGAAGCTTTATGATCTAAAATCTCATGAACACTGCACTTTGATCCAACATTTTCTTCCATTGACATTACAAGGATTATTAAATAAGAACATGAGATCCACAATAACTATACTAAGTTTTTTCTTCAATGCTCTTTACAAAAAAGTTGTGGATACTTGTTATCTCAGTTTGCTACAAGAAGAACTAGTGAAGACATTATATCTAATGGAAAAGAATTATTATCTTTTTTTATTTTTTGACATAATAGTTTATATAATAGTACACCTTGTACATGAAGTCCAATTATGTGGACTAGTCTATTTAAGATGGAAGTATACTTTTGAAAGATTCATGAAGATATTAAAAGGATATGTATACAATGACAATAAGCTAGAAGGTTGCATTGTAAAATATTATATTACCGAGAAAGTTATAGAATAGTATTCAGAGTACTTGTCAAATATGAAAACAGTTATGATCCCATCAATGAGAAATGAGTATGATGGTAAATAAAGTATTGGAAACCCAATTTCTTGTTCTCATATATTAGAGCTTATGCGAAAAAGTTAGAGCAAGCTCATCTTCATGTGTTGGAAAATAAAATAGAAGTTGAAGCCTATATAGAGTAATTCAAACCCATCACATGTTATTTGAGTCTCATTAAATGTTCTCATTATTAAAGAATGTGGTCATATTTGAATAAGTTTTAACATGAAACAACACATTGAAGAATTGAATGCAGCTAATCCAAATAAAACAAAGAGACAAAAGCTGCTTTAAATATGATCATAATTGAATGTTCATAAATTGGTTGCATGAAAAGGTACATGACTATGTACTTGGCTTGCTAGAATATATCATCATTTATTTAAACTTACATATTAATTTTGACTATTGGATCTTAAAAATAAATGTAGGTTTCATTTGAGATGAAAGAATCTAGTAACATAATTTCTGATATGCTAAGATTGATATCTCATGGACCCCAATCCCAAGTGGTAAGATATGATGGATATCTTATAAATGAAAATTAAATTCACACCCAAAAATGTGATAGTACCAAACGTGTTCAAAATAGTGGTCACCTTAACCACTAAAATAATGCAAGTTTCTAGCTCAAAAGGCAAGAATACGATAATTTCTTGTTCTCATATATTAGAGCTTATGCAAAAGAGTTAGAGAAAGCTCATCTTCATGTGTTGGAAAATACAATAGAAGTTGAAGCCTATATAGAGTAATTCAAACCCATCACATGTTATTTGAGTCTCATTAAATGTTCTCATTATTAAAGAATGTGGTCATATTTGAATAAGTTTTAACATGAAACAACACATTGAAGAATTGAATGCAGCTAATCCAAATAAAACAAAGAGACAAAAGCTGCTTTAAATATGATCATAATTGAATGTTCATAAATTGGTTGCATGAAAAGGTACATGACTATGTACTTGGCTTGCTAGAATATATCATCATTTATTTAAACTTACATATTAATTTTGACTATTGGATCTTAAAAATAAATGTAGGTTTCATTTGAGATGAAAGAATCTAGTAACATAATTTCTGATATGCTAAGATTGATATCTCATGGACCCCAATCCCAAGTGGTAAGATATGATGGATATCTTATAAATGAAAATTAAATTCACACCCAAAAATGTGATAGTACCAAACGTGTTCAAAATAGTGGTCACCTTAACCACTAAAATAATGCAAGTTTCTAGCTCAAAAGGCAAGAATACGATAATTTCTTGTTCTCATATATTAGAGCTTATGCAAAAGAGTTAGAGAAAGCTCATCTTCATGTGTTGGAAAATACAATAGAAGTTGAAGCCTATATAGAGTAATTCAAACCCATCACATGTTATTTGAGTCTCATTAAATGTTCTCATTATTAAAGAATGTGGTCATATTTGAATAAGTTTTAACATGAAACAACACATTGAAGAATTGAATGCAGCTAATCCAAATAAAACAAAGAGACAAAAGCTGCTTTAAATATGATCATAATTGAATGTTCATAAATTGGTTGCATGAAAAGGTACATGACTATGTACTTGGCTTGCTAGAATATATCATCATTTATTTAAACTTACATATTAATTTTGACTATTGGATCTTAAAAATAAATGTAGGTTTCATTTGAGATGAAAGAATCTAGTAACATAATTTCTGATATGCTAAGATTGATATCTCATGGACCCCAATCCCAAGTGGTAAGATATGATGGATATCTTATTAATGAAAATTAATTTCACACCCAAAAATGTGATAGTACCAAACGTGTTCAAAATAGTGGTCACCTTAACCACTAAAATATTGCAAGTTTCAAGCTCAAAAGACAAGAATACGATAATTTCAAACATATACCCAACCCCCCCCCCCCAACTCCCCATGGGGTTCTTCAAGATATATGGGAACTCTATTATATCGAATAAAAGGTGGTAGTTTTTAAGTGTTAATGGTTTGAAAGCTCTAGTGAAGTTAAAGAAGATGAAGATAGATGCACATTAGTTGATCTAACCAAAATTGAGCATACGTCAGATTGTCTACTCATATCCAACAAATATTTTATATAAAAGATGAAAATGATCTAGCTTGATTGATTTTAGTTCCATACTCAAGGCACATGTATCATTATTATTCAAATGATGATAAGGTATTATAATATTGTGTTATTAGATCATTACCTAATATATAGTTTTTTGATATTATGGATAATTCTCAACTACCTTATGTTTGGGATAATAATGTGGGCTACTTGGATTTCCATTCATTAACATGAAATGGTAATAACTTTGTTAATTATATATTGGCTTTTTTTGTCATTTTATTATATTTATTTTTATATATAATGGTATTTGTTATAATAATTATAATTTACTTTTATTGTATAAGTTGCTGACTGCAAATGAAGAACCTATATCTAGCATAGCAAAGGTCAAAAGAAAAAAGGGTCCAACAACTATTCCTAGAGTAGTAAAAGCTTGGTCTCATGGAGAAGTAATTGATGTCACTTATAATAGAAGAGAATAATTTTTAGGATAGGTTAATACAGAAATGCAAAGTTATCTAGGTGTGATTGCTAGAACCACTCTACCTGTTAATTTTGAAAATTGGCTTTCCGTTCCCGAAGAAGTGAAAAAAAAAATTTGGATACAAATAAAGGTGAATTTTTTCTTTTTTTTAATTGAATTTTGATTTTATTAGTATGCTCTTATGTATTTCTATGTTTTTGTAGAAAACTTATAATGTACTAGCTGAAGGAAATAAACATATTTTTTCACCTGCTTGTTTGATAACCCTTATTTGAAAATTTAAGTTCAAGTTGAGAAAAAAATTCTTGAATTTAATGGAGGATAGGGGACCCTTATTTGATAACCCTCTTGAGAACTATCTATTCATAAAAAAAGATGCTTGGAATGCCTTTGTCAATAGGTATAGTTCTTCTGATTTTCAGGAATGGAGTATATTACAAAGTAAAAAAAAAAAAGAAATGAGAATCGACATCAATCATGTAAGCATGGATTTGTTAATGTGGAAGAAAAGATTGTAAGTGTTGAATATTTAGTTCTACATCATTGAGTAATTATTGGCTAATTTTTTATTAAAATACTTATCTAATAATTATAGAAAAAAGAGATTGGCATTAATGAAGATATTGGACAAAGTGTTGTATTGAATGATGGTTATTCAAAAGGAGATGTCTCTGATAGTGAAGTCATCCAAGAAATCTTACATAAAATATAAGTAAATATGTTATTCTTAATTTAATAGCTAATTATATATATATATATATATATATATATATATATATATATATATATATATATATATATTATAACTTCTTTATGTATGGTTCATTTTATCTACATATTAGGATGAATATACAATGAAGGTGAAAGATGGATCAGTATAAAAATCAGAACAAAAAGATATACTAGGAATTACATTTTGGAAATCCCAAACATAATGGCCGATTAAGAGGTGTTGGAGGTATGGCTACACCTACGAAGAGAATAAAAATAAGCGCACTCTTATACCATTTGTTAGAAGATCAAAAAAAAAAACTGAACCAAAAACAAAGAGAAGATACTAAGAAAAGAAAATCATTATTTGATCAGCTACATCAACTTCATGAAGAAAATACAAAGTTGAGAGAAATTTTTAAAATAGCTTTAAGTGCTTAGTATGATTCAAATAATGGTGGCTACTGCTCAGTTAAAAAACTGTATCCAAATAAAACAATTACTGCTTCTAATACACAACATAATGCGAATATATAATTAATTTCTTTTGGACAAAGAAACTTTAAAAGGTATATTAATATTTATTTATATTTGTAGCATTTTATTTAATTTATAATACTTATATTTTATAATGTTTTTGCTTTGAAGGAAAAATCATGCAAGTTTGTAGTATAATCTATTATTAATACAATTGAATATGGTATAATGATTGAGAATGTAGCACTAAACTCTATTGTACATAGAGTTCATTTGGGTATTCATAATTATCATGTATCTATTAATGTTTGTTTTGATGATAATGCTCGCCTTCCAATAAAAATTGGTGATGATGTTGTGAAAGTTAAAAATTTTGTTGGTTCTCACTTTACATGGCCTCAATCCTTAGTTATTGATGATCATATATATCAAGGTATGGTAAACAATTTTAAACTTATTTATAAATTTATGATTAATTTATGATGATAAACTATTTGTTATGTTATATATGTGAATTGAATTTCATTATTTAGAATAGGTTAAGGATGTTCAAAAAAAAGTTACCATTAGAAAACAATAATGGTCCAAGCAATTTGTCATATTTAAAAGAATTTGTTATATTAGTCATCATGTGGTATTGGATGTGGTGTATTTGATTATGAATGGATCTATTAGACTTTCATGAAGATAACAATAATTTTTCTTAATAAGAATATACTTCTACTTGTATTATGCTATATATGAGGTAATAGATATTTTATTCTTTTGTGTATTTCATATACAATTACTATATGTTACAAGTTTCTAATAAAAACTGTGGAATTGGATATTTGATTTATATAGCCATTATACAACTAACTGAAGATATCAAGCTGCTCAACATGTAGGGCTTCAAAGATCCTGGATAGAGCTCTGTATACCCTAGATTAGCTGGAGCATGATCAAATTTAATTACTAAAAGATTAGAGTGTTTTAATATAAAGCAATTATTTTTAGCTACTCATAACTTTGGGTAAGTAGTTTTTAATAAAAATTGTTATTTTCATATTAAGTTATTAATTGTTGTTATTATGTTTATTAAGGGATCACTGGTCCTTGAGAGTCTTTGGTGGTTATTGACCCTCATGAGGACAATATATTTTTTTGATTCTATTGGATATTCAACGAAAAAAATAATTGAAAGGTATTATTTCTTTTTATTTTTATAGTAATTTGCCTGAATTATATCATTTGAGTCTCATACTATGATTATAATTTGTTAATTAGTACACTCAAAATATACAATGCTAAAGTTGATCGAGTTGCAAGAAAAAAAAACTTATTTGGGAGTCTATTAAGGTATATTGAGGTGCACCATTCTTTTTAATAATTCATAAAATTAGATCTTATTGTTTGAATCTTATAAAAACTTGTAAATTCATTTTTCAAGCATCCTAAACAACCATCAAGTATTATGTCGTCATGTAAATGAAAGAGATCATTAAAAATCATATCATTTTAATTGATGAAAAGGTAAGTTATTATTGTGTACATGATTTATTGAAAGCTTACTTTATGGTTTTAGGATTTTTATATCGTGTTATTTAGTGCTCTTTTTCTGAGTAACTTATGTATATATGTAGTTTGGTGAGAAAAAAAACTTATAAATAAGAATAGATCAATATTATGCACATAGAATTGGTCGAGCACATACAAGGCTCCATTTAAATAATGCACGGAGAATCATGGTTCACATAATTTATTTATATATTTTAATCTAATTCTTATGAATGAGTATACTAGACAATTTGTTTGAAGAGTTACAAAAAGAGGTTCCATGACTGTTAGATTTAAGAACCAATAATTATGTCAAATATAATCATTTCCTATATATTTTTTTTAGTTTTTAGAATCTTAATATTACAATACATTGGTGCTATTATTAGGGCTTTTGATTTAGAAATATGATGTTGATCCAATTATATTATTAATTAGTTAAATAATAATATTTTTTGCTTTTAATATTTTTTACAGCATCAATAGACTTTTATTATTATCTTTCCATATTTTAACATAGTCACACACACACACACATATTAACACAAATTATTTTTGCATATTTAGCTAAATGTGATCATTTATATGTATATTTTCAAACTTGATTACTATTTGATGGCTAAATTGAAGTATTCATAGCCAAACATGAATTAGATTTCTATAATTAATTGCAATACAAGTTTGTTAAAAAATATACATAAAGTGGAGGATAAGAGAAGTCAGTAGACTTCAGTTATTGATGCAATGGTCACTAGATTGTTAATGTGATCATTAGAAAAAAATAGTTATTAGACTACTGTAATATGCAAGTAAAGGTCAACCCAAATAATAATGAGATCTATTTTCTAGCTTGATATGACGTGGTATATTTTAAACACCATGCCATACTGGCTTCCTATCAAAATTTCTTGCTTAGTTTGACATAATAGGCCGGTCACATTAGGTTGAAGTTTTTGAAAAAGACTGACAATAATAGTAATGTATTAATATCATAATGGGTATAATAAATAACTAATTACTCACATATTATTATAACATACTTGTTATTTATATTCTTGCTGGTTTTTCATTGCTGATTTTTTATTACTGATTTTTCATTGCTGATTTTTTATTGCTGGTTTTTCATATGGCGTTGAACATCCTCGCATGTTATGTTAGTTTTTAACATGTTCTTGCTTTCATGGTAGTATAGATAGTGGCCCATGGAAATGAAATGTTGGTTTCATGGTGGTCTGATGAATGTGTGATTTTTTTGATGGTGATTTTCACCATGGGTTGATTGGTGGCATCGATGTAATGTCATGTTGCATATGTGATGCAATAGTTATTTTGTTGCATGATGCAATTTAATTGAAGTTGAATTTATTTGTGATAATTATGTTTGCATGGGGCATGATATATTGGTTGCAACCATGTTAGCTTGGTGATTGTGTTTGAATGAATAAAATATTATATTTGGTGAATTCATTTGTATGGCTACAATATTTGTGCATAATTGTAATAGTATTACATGTTTTTTAATGTAATTATTTGTACAACCAACTCAAAAAATCAAAATTGCTCAACATGTGGCTAAAAAGGTAGGTTATTATTAAATACATGATTCATATAAATAGTATTTTTTATTGTTTTAGATTTTTATGTCATTCTATATAGTGCTATTTTTCTGAGTAATATACTAGTTTGGTGAGAAAAAAACATATAAATAAGAAAAGATTTTCACTATGAACAAAGAATTGGTCGACCATTTGAAGACTGCTTTTTGAAAAAAAAATAGTTGTTTGTTTATTGATATTTGTTTATGGATGCTTGCCTATGGATGTTTGTTTATGGATGTTTGTTTATAGGTATTTGTTTATGGATGTTTGTCTATGGATGTTTGTTTATAGATATTTATTTATTGATATTTATTTAAGGATGTTTGTTTATGGATGTTTGTTTATAAAATTGTATTAGATATTTGTATGATAGTATTGGATATTTCAATTCAATATTTTTGGTGTTTTTTTTTTGGAATTGAAAGTATATGTTTGTATGACATGATGTTAGGATCCATCTTTATACTATGTTTTAAGAAATGTAGTCTCAATGTCCATAAGAGACTACATTTTTTTGACAATTTATCTACGTATAGAAAATATTGTCTAAATGCAGGCCTTTTAACAACGCTCACACTTTTAAATACACTCACACTTTAAATACACTCACCTACACTGTGATTTTTGATAAAACCTAATTAAAATATATTTAAAGACTACGTTTTTAGACTATATATAAAAATATAGTCTAAAGGTATGCCTTTTAACTATGCTCATACTTTTAATTAGAGGTGTCAAATGGATCTGGCAGCTCGGACACAGCTCATGGCCAAGCTCAATTTAGTAGTTCCTAGCCCAGCACGACATGGTCCAAAACCATGCCCTAGGCTAGATTAGACCACCTCATGGCATGGGTCATGCCATGCTGGGCTGGCATGAGCCATGCCTCATGTCAAGTTAGGCACGACCTATGTACCTGACCTGACGACATGTTTAATCGACCCGAGTGATAGCTTGCCCCATCATGGGGTAGTCAATTTTTTTTAAAAACAATCAACCACATGGCAGATTGTAATTGGTTGGCTCATAAGCCGGCACCCATCGACCATGCACTTAGGGTCATACCACCATCGGCCGTTCAGCACGATCGGGCTCTCCCATGCACTTGATCGTGCCCACTGAGCCGTGCTAGGCCGATGGACTTAGAGGTGACAATCAGGCTGGGCCGGCCTAGTTGGCACGAGGCATGTCATGATTCGGCCGTGCCTGGGCTAGCCCGGCATAAAAATTTCCCATACCCGGGCTCATGCCGTGCCCGACCACAACACCAAATGTGCCGTGCCGTGCCTGACCCGGCACGGTACCGTGGCCCATTGGCATGGTACCTCGACACGAGCCGAGAAACCAATTTTTTTGAAATTAGGGTGTCGGGCGGTGCGGTGGCATGACGGTGTGGGTCGAAACCCTAATTTTTTTAAAATTATTTTGGTAGTGCGGGGGTGCGACGACGTGTGCTAAAACCCTAATTTTTTTTAAAATTAGGGGTTCATATGTGCGTCGGTGTGACGGCACGAAACCAATGGATTCGTGTCGTGGGCTCATGCCGGGCTGATCTCAACAGAATCATGCTGGGCCAGGCACAACACAGTACAGTAACCATGCCGTGCCTGGCCTGACATGAAAGCACGGTCGGGCCACCTAAAAATGAGCTGGCCCGGCCCAACATATCCCAAATGACACCTCTAGGTGGACTACACCACCATGCCTTGAAAAAGTGAGCCATGCTAGCACGATATGACCCATTTGACACATCTACTTTTAACTACACTCACTTATACTATTATTTGGAAAATGTAGTCTATATATAAATATTTTTTTTTAGATTAGTCGAATTAAATATTTGTTGTAGTGATAGTGATTTCACCCATCATTCTAAACTACTTGAACTTGTGTTTTCTTCATAAATTATATTTTTGCTCTTTCCTTTTTTGTTTTGGATATTTATAATATGTTTCACGACATCATGATTTACTTGTTACGTAATGTTTTTTTTTGAGAGACATACCTTCAAGATTTTGCTTTGATATATTTAATGTTGGGTGATCACTATTGATCAGTTACTCAATTATAGTAAATTCAGCCATTAGTCTAAACAACTTGAACTTGTATTTTCTTGATAAATAATATTTATTTTCATTTGTATTTTTTGTTTTGGTTAGCTATGATATGTTTCATGATACCATGATTTACTTGTTTTACAAGGTTTTTCTGAGTTCTATACCTTCATAGTTTTGCTTTGCCATATTTAATCTTGGTTGATCAATAATGAGCAATTACTCAATCATAGTGATTTCACTTAGTAACCTAAAACTACTTGAACTTGTATTTTCTTGAAAAATAATAATTTTTCCATTTAAAATTTTTATTTTGAATTCTTTTAATATTTTTCACAATGCCATTACTTACTTGTTTGGCAAGGTTTCTTTGAGTGATGTACCATCATATTTTTTCTTTGATATATTTAATCTTGGTTGATTGCTTTTGCTATTTTTTTTTACTTTTTTATTTACATTTTTTTTTAGCAATCAACCAAGATTAAATATATCAAAGAAAAAATATGATGGTACATCACTCAAAGAAAACCTTGCCAAACAAGTAAGTAATGGCATTGTGAAAAATATTAAAAGAATTCAAAATAAAAATTTTAAATGGAAAAATTATTATTTTTCAAGAAAATACAAGTTCAAGTAGTTTTAGGTTACTAAGTGAAATCACTATGATTGAGTAATTGCTCATTATTGATCAACCAAGATTAAATATGGCAAAGCAAAACTATGAAGGTATAGAACTCAGAAAAACCTTGTAAAACAAGTAAATCATGGTATCATGAAACATATCATAGCTAACCAAAACAAAAAATACAAATGAAAATAAATATTATTTATCAGAAAATACAAGTTCAAGTTGTTTAGACTAATGGCTGAATTTACTATAATTGAGTAACTGATCAATAGTGATCACCCAACATTAAATATATCAAAGCAAAATCTTGAAGGTATGTCTCTCAAAAAAAAACATTACGTAACAAGTAAATCATGATGTCGTGAAACATATTATAAATATCCAAAACAAAAAAGGAAAGAGCAAAAATATAATTTATGAAGAAAACACAAGTTCAAGTAGTTTAGAATGATGGGTGAAATCACTATCACTACAACAAATATTTAATTCGACTAATCTAAAAAAAAATATTTATATATAGACTACATTTTCCAAATAATAGTATAAGTGAGTGTAGTTAAAAGTAGATGTGTCAAATGGGTCATATCGTGCTAGCATGGCTCACTTTTTCAAGGCATGGTGGTGTAGTCCACCTAGAGGTGTCATTTGGGATATGTTGGGCCGGGCCAGCTCATTTTTAGGTGGCCCGACCGTGCTTTCATGTCAGGCCAGGCACGGCATGGTTACTGTACTGTGTTGTGCCTGGCCCAGCATGATTCTGTTGAGATCAGCCCGGCATGAGCCCACGACACGAATCCATTGGTTTCGTGCCGTCACACCGACGCACATATGAACCCCTAATTTTAAAAAAAATTAGGGTTTTAGCACACGTCGTCGCACCCCCGCACTACCAAAATAATTTTAAAAAAATTAGGGTTTCGACCCACACCGTCATGCCACCGCACCGCCCGACACCCTAATTTCAAAAAAAATTGGTTTCTCGGCTCGTGTCGAGGTACCATGCCAATGGGCCACGGTACCGTGCCGGGTCAGGCACGGCACGGCACATTTGGTGTTGTGGTCGGGCACGGCATGAGCCCGGGTATGGGAAATTTTATGCCGGGCTAGCCCAGGCACGGCCGAATCATGACATGCCTCGTGCCAACTAGGCCGGCCCAGCCTGATTGTCACCTCTAAGTCCATCGGCCTAGCACGGCTCAGTGGGCACGATCAAGTGCATGGGAGAGCCCGATCGTGCTGAACGGCCGATGGTGGTATGACCCTAAGTGCATGGTCGATGGGTGCCGGCTTATGAGCCAACCAATTACAATCTGCCATGTGGTTGATTGTTTTTAAAAAAATTGACTACCCCATGATGGGGCAAGCTATCACTAGGGTCGATTAAACATGTCGTCAGGTCAGGTACATAGGTCGTGCCTAACTTGACATGAGGCATGGCTCATGCCAGCCCAGCATGGCATGACCCATGCCATGAGGTGGTCTAATCTAGCCTAGGGCATGGTTTTGGACCATGTCGTGCTGGGCTAGGAACTACTAAATTGAGCTTGGCCATGAGCTGTGTCCGAGCTGCCAGATCCATTTGACACCTCTAATTAAAAGTAGGAGCATAGTTAAAAGGCATACCTTTAGACTATATTTTTATATATAGTCTAAAAACGTAGTCTTTAATATATTTTAATTAGGTTTTATCAAAAATCACAGTGTAGGTGAGTGTATTTAAAGTGTGAGTGTATTTAAAAGTGTGAGCGTTGTTTAAAAGGCCTGCATTTAGACAATATTTTCTATACGTAGATAAATTGTCAAAAAA
Source organism: Sapria himalayana (assembly GCA_029783825.1). Lineage (NCBI taxonomy): Eukaryota > Viridiplantae > Streptophyta > Magnoliopsida > Malpighiales > Rafflesiaceae > Sapria > Sapria himalayana. The sequence continues at coordinate 12,011 of JAREIK010005077.1, forward strand.
ATGTAGTCTCTTATGGACATTGAGACTACATTTCTTAAAACATAGTATAAAGATGGATCCTAACATCATGTCTACAAACATATACTTTCAATTCCAAAAAAAAACACCAAAATATTGAATTGAAATATCCAATACTATCATACAAATATCTAATACAATTTTATAAACAAACATCCATAAACAAACATCCTTAATAAATATCAATAAATAAATATCTATAAACAAACATCCATAGACAAACATCCATAAACAAATACCTATAAACAAACATCCATAAACAAACATCCATAGGCAAGCATCCATAAACAAATATCAATAAACAAACAACTATTTTTTTTTCAAAAAGCAGTCTTCAAATGTCGACCAATTCTTTGTTCATAGTGAAAATCTTTTCTTATTTATATGTTTTTTTCTCACCAAACTAGTATATTACTCAGAAAAATAGCACTATATAGAATGACATAAAAAATCTAAAACAATAAAAAATACTATTTATATGAATCATGTATTAATAATACCTACCTTTTTAGCCACATTTGAGCAATTTTGATTTTTTGAGTTGGTTGTACAAATAATTACATTAAAAAACATGTAATACTATTACAATTATGCACAAATATTGTAGCCATACAAATGAATTCACCAAATATAATATTTTATTCATTCAAACACAATCACCAAGCTAACAGGTTGCAACCATATATCATGCCCCATGCAAACATAATTATCACAAATAAATTCCACTTCAATTAAATTGCATCATGCAACAAAATAACTATTGCATCACATATGCAACATGACATTACAGCGATGGCCACCAATCAACCCATGGTGAAAATCACCATCAAAAAAATCACACATTCATCAGACCACCATGAACCACATTTCATTTCCATGGGCCACTATCTATACTACCATGAAAGCAAGAACATGTTAAAAACTAACATAACATGCGAGGATGTCAACGCCATATGAAAAACCAGCAATAAAAAAATCAGCAATGAAAAAATCAGTAATAAAAATCAGCAATGAAAAACCAGCAAGAATATAAATATAACAAGTATGTATAATAATATGTGAGTAATTAGTTATTTATTATACCCATTATGATATTAATACATTACTATTATTGTCAGTCTTTTTCAAAAACTTCAACCTAATGTGACCGGCCTATTATGTCAAACTAAGCAAGAAATTTTGATAGGAAGCCAGTCTGGCATGGTGTTTAAAATATACCACGTCATATCAAGCCTAGAAAATAGATCTCATTATTATTTGGGTTGACCTTTACTTGCATATTACAGTAGTCTAATAACTATTTTTTCTAATGATCACATTAACAATCTAGTGACCATTGCATCAATAACTGAAGTCTACTGACTTCTCTTATCCTCCACTTTATGTATATTTTTTTAACAAACTTGTATTGCAATTAATTATAGAAATCTAATTCATGTTTGGCTATGAATACTTCAATTTAGCCATCAAATAGTAATCAAGTTTGAAATATACATATAAATGATCACATTTAGCTAAATATGCAAAAAGAATTTGTGTTAATATGTGTGTGTGTGTGTGACTATGTTAAAATATGGAAAGATAATAATAAAAGTCTATTGATGCTGTAAAAAAATATTAAAAGCAAAAAATATTATTATTTAACTAATTATAATATAATTGGATCAACATCAATATTTCTAAAATCAAAAGCCCTAATAATAGCACCAATGTATTGTAATATTAAAGATTCTAAAAACTAAAAAAATATATAGGAAATGATTATATTTGACATAATTATTGGTTCTTAAATCTAACAGTCATGGAACCTCTTTTGTAACTCTTCAAACAAATTGTCTAGTATACTCATTCATAAGAATTAGATTAAAATATATAAATAAATTATGTGAACACATGATTCTCCGTGCATTATTTAAATGGAGCCTTGTATGTGCTCGACCAATTCTATGTGCATAATATTGATCTATTCTTATTTATAAGTTTTTTTTTCTCACCAAACTACATATATACATAAGTTACTCAGAAAAAGAGCACTAAATAACACGATATAAAAATCTAAAACCATAAAAGTAATGCTTTCAATAAATCATGTACACAATAATAACTTACCTTTTCATCAATTAAAATGATATGATTTTAATGATCTCTTTCATTTACATGACGACATAATACTTGATGGTTGTTTAGGATGCTTGAAAAATGAATTTACAAGTTTTTATAAGATTCAAACAAATAAGATCTAATTTTATGAATTATTAAAAGAATGTGCACCTCAATATACCTTAATAGACTCCCAAATAAGTTTTTTTTCTTGCAACTCGATCAACTTTAGCATTGTATATTTTGAGTGTACTAATTTAACAAATTATAATCATAGTATGAGACTCAAATGATATAATTCAGGCAAATTACTATAAAAATAAAAGAAATAAATACCTTTCAATTATTTTTTTCGTTGAATATCCAATAGAATCAAAAAATATATTGTCCTCATGAGGGTCAATAACCACCAAAGACTCTCAAGGACCAGTGATCCCTTAAATAAACATAATAACAACAATTAATAACTTAATATGAAAAATAACAATTTTTATTAAAAAACTACTTACCCAAAGTTATGAGTAGCTAAAAATAATTGCTTTATATTAAAACACTCTAATCTTTTAGTAATTAAATTTGATCATGCTCCAGCTAATCTAGGGTATACAGAGCTCTATCCAGGATCTTTGAAGCCCTACATGTTGAGCAGCTTGATATCTTCAGTTAGTTGTATAAATGGCTATATAAATCAAATTATCCAATTCCACAGTTTTTATTAGAAACTTGTAACATATAGTAATTGTATATGAAATACAAAAAAGAATAACAATATCTTATTACCTCATATATAGCATAATACAAGTAGAAGTAATATTCTTTATTAAGAAAAAATTATTGTTATCTTCATGAAAGTATAATAGATCCATTCATAATCAAATACACCACATCCAATACCACATGAATTGAATAATATAACAAATTCTTTAAATATGACAAATTGCTTGGACCATTTATTTGTTTTCTAATTGTAACTTTTTTTGAACATCCTTAACCTATTAATAATAATGAAATTCAATTCACATATATAACATAACAAATAGTTTATCATCATAAATTAATCATAAATTTATAAATAAGTTTAAAATTGTTTACCATACCTTGATATATATGATCATCAATAACTAAGGATTGAGGCCATGTAAAGTGAGAACCAACAAAATTTTTAACTTTCACAACATCATCACCAATTTTTATTGGAAGGCGAGCATTATCATCAAAACAAACATTAATAGATACATGATAATTATGAATACCCAAATGAACTCTATGTACAATAGAGTTTAGTGCTACATTCTCAATCATTATACCATATTCAATTGTATTAATAATAGATTATACTACAAACTTGCATGATTTTTCCTTCAAAGCAAAAACATTATAAAATATAAGTATTATAAATTAAATAAAATGCTACAAATATAAATAAATATTAATATACCTTTTAAAGTTTCTTTGTCCAAAAGAAATTAATTATATATTCGCATTATGTTGTGTATTAGAAGCAGTAATTGTTTTATTTGGATACAGTTTTTTAACTGAGCAGTAGCCACCATTATTTGAATCATACTAAGCACTTAAAGCTATTTTAAAAATTTCTCTCAACTTTGTATTTTCTTCATGAAGTTGATGTAGCTGATCAAATAATGATTTTCTTTTCTTAGTATCTTCTCTTTGTTTTTGGTTCAGTTTTTTTTTTTGATCTTCTAACAAATGGTATAAGAGTGCGCTTATTTTTATTCTCTTCGTAGGTGTAGCCATACCTCCAACACCTCTTAATCGGCCATTATGTTTGGGATTTCCAAAATGTAATTCCTAGTATATCTTTTTGTTCTGATTTTTATACTGATCCATCTTTCACCTTCATTGTATATTCATCCTAATATGTAGATAAAATGAACCATACATAAAGAAGTTATAATATATATATATATATATATATATATATATATATATATATATAATTAGCTATTAAATTAAGAATAACATATTTACTTATATTTTATGTAAGATTTCTTGGATGACTTCACTATCAGAGACATCTCCTTTTGAATAACCATCATTCAATACAACACTTTGTCCAATATCTTCATTAATGCCAATCTCTTTTTTCTATAATTATTAGATAAGTATTTTAATAAAAAATTAGCCAATAATTACTCAATGATGTAGAACTAAATATTCAACACTTACAATCTTTTCTTCCACATTAACAAATCCATGCTTACATGATTGATGTCGATTCTCATTTCTTTTTTTTTCTTTTACTTTGTAATATACTCCATTCCTGAAAATCAGAAGAACTATACCTATTGACAAAGGCATTCCAAGCATCTTTTTTTATGAATAGATAGTTCTCAAGAGGGTTATCAAATAAGGGTCCCCTATCCTCCATTAAATTCAAGAATTTTTTTCTCAACTTGAACTTAAATTTTCAAATAAGGGTTATCAAACAAGCAGGTGAAAAAATATGTTTATTTCCTTCAGCTAGTACATTATAAGTTTTCTACAAAAACATAGAAATACATAAGAGCATACTAATAAAATCAAAATTCAATTAAAAAAAAGAAAAAATTCACCTTTATTTGTATCCAAATTTTCTTTTTCACTTCTTCGGGAACGGAAAGCCAATTTTCAAATTAACAGGTAGAGTGGTTCTAGCAATCACACCTAGATAACTTTGCATTTCTGTATTAACCTATCCTAAAAATTATTCTCTTCTATTATAAGTGACATCAATTACTTCTCCATGAGACCAAGCTTTTACTACTCTAGGAATAGTTGTTGGACCCTTTTTTCTTTTGACCTTTGCTATGCTAGATATAGGTTCTTCATTTGCAGTCAGCAACTTATACAATAAAAGTAAATTATAATTATTATAACAAATACCATTATATATAAAAATAAATATAATAAAATGACAAAAAAAGCCAATATATAATTAACAAAGTTATTACCATTTCATGTTAATGAATGGAAATCCAAGTAGCCCACATTATTATCCCAAACATAAGGTAGTTGAGAATTATCCATAATATCAAAAAACTATATATTAGGTAATGATCTAATAACACAATATTATAATACCTTATCATCATTTGAATAATAATGATACATGTGCCTTGAGTATGGAACTAAAATCAATCAAGCTAGATCATTTTCATCTTTTATATAAAATATTTGTTGGATATGAGTAGACAATCTGACGTATGCTCAATTTTGGTTAGATCAACTAATGTGCATCTATCTTCATCTTCTTTAACTTCACTAGAGCTTTCAAACCATTAACACTTAAAAACTACCACCTTTTATTCGATATAATAGAGTTCCCATATATCTTGAAGAACCCCATGGGGAGTTGGGGGGGGGGGGGGGGTTGGGTATATGTTTGAAATTATCGTATTCTTGTCTTTTGAGCTTGAAACTTGCAATATTTTAGTGGTTAAGGTGACCACTATTTTGAACACGTTTGGTACTATCACATTTTTGGGTGTGAAATTAATTTTCATTAATAAGATATCCATCATATCTTACCACTTGGGATTGGGGTCCATGAGATATCAATCTTAGCATATCAGAAATTATGTTACTAGATTCTTTCATCTCAAATGAAACCTACATTTATTTTTAAGATCCAATAGTCAAAATTAATATGTAAGTTTAAATAAATGATGATATATTCTAGCAAGCCAAGTACATAGTCATGTACCTTTTCATGCAACCAATTTATGAACATTCAATTATGATCATATTTAAAGCAGCTTTTGTCTCTTTGTTTTATTTGGATTAGCTGCATTCAATTCTTCAATGTGTTGTTTCATGTTAAAACTTATTCAAATATGACCACATTCTTTAATAATGAGAACATTTAATGAGACTCAAATAACATGTGATGGGTTTGAATTACTCTATATAGGCTTCAACTTCTATTGTATTTTCCAACACATGAAGATGAGCTTTCTCTAACTCTTTTGCATAAGCTCTAATATATGAGAACAAGAAATTATCGTATTCTTGCCTTTTGAGCTAGAAACTTGCATTATTTTAGTGGTTAAGGTGACCACTATTTTGAACACGTTTGGTACTATCACATTTTTGGGTGTGAATTTAATTTTCATTTATAAGATATCCATCATATCTTACCACTTGGGATTGGGGTCCATGAGATATCAATCTTAGCATATCAGAAATTATGTTACTAGATTCTTTCATCTCAAATGAAACCTACATTTATTTTTAAGATCCAATAGTCAAAATTAATATGTAAGTTTAAATAAATGATGATATATTCTAGCAAGCCAAGTACATAGTCATGTACCTTTTCATGCAACCAATTTATGAACATTCAATTATGATCATATTTAAAGCAGCTTTTGTCTCTTTGTTTTATTTGGATTAGCTGCATTCAATTCTTCAATGTGTTGTTTCATGTTAAAACTTATTCAAATATGACCACATTCTTTAATAATGAGAACATTTAATGAGACTCAAATAACATGTGATGGGTTTGAATTACTCTATATAGGCTTCAACTTCTATTGTATTTTCCAACACATGAAGATGAGCTTTCTCTAACTCTTTTGCATAAGCTCTAATATATGAGAACAAGAAATTATCGTATTCTTGCCTTTTGAGCTAGAAACTTGCATTATTTTAGTGGTTAAGGTGACCACTATTTTGAACACGTTTGGTACTATCACATTTTTGGGTGTGAATTTAATTTTCATTTATAAGATATCCATCATATCTTACCACTTGGGATTGGGGTCCATGAGATATCAATCTTAGCATATCAGAAATTATGTTACTAGATTCTTTCATCTCAAATGAAACCTACATTTATTTTTAAGATCCAATAGTCAAAATTAATATGTAAGTTTAAATAAATGATGATATATTCTAGCAAGCCAAGTACATAGTCATGTACCTTTTCATGCAACCAATTTATGAACATTCAATTATGATCATATTTAAAGCAGCTTTTGTCTCTTTGTTTTATTTGGATTAGCTGCATTCAATTCTTCAATGTGTTGTTTCATGTTAAAACTTATTCAAATATGACCACATTCTTTAATAATGAGAACATTTAATGAGACTCAAATAACATGTGATGGGTTTGAATTACTCTATATAGGCTTCAACTTCTATTTTATTTTCCAACACATGAAGATGAGCTTGCTCTAACTTTTTCGCATAAGCTCTAATATATGAGAACAAGAAATTGGGTTTCCAATACTTTATTTACCATCATACTCATTTCTCATTGATGGGATCATAACTGTTTTCATATTTGACAAGTACTCTGAATACTATTCTATAACTTTCTCGGTAATATAATATTCTACAATGCAACCTTCTAGCTTATTGTCATTGTATACATATCCTTTTAATATCTTCATGAATCTTTCAAAAGTATACTTCCATCTTAAATAGACTAGTCCACATAATTGGACTTCATGTACAAGGTGTACTATTATATAAACTATTATGTCAAAAAATAAAAAAAAAGATAATAATTCTTTTCCATTAGATATAATGTCTTCACTAGTTCTTCTTGTAGCAAACTGAGATAACAAGTATCCACAACTTTTTTGTAAAGAGCATTGAAGAAAAAACTTAGTATAGTTATTGTGGATCTCATGTTCTTATTTAATAATCCTTGTAATGTCAATGGAAGAAAATGTTGGATCAAAGTGCAGTGTTCATGAGATTTTAGATCATAAAGCTTCAATTCTTTTATAGAAATACAATTTCTTAAGTTGGAGCAGTATCCATCGAGAACTTTGAGTGCTGATAATATCTTGCAAATTTTGATTTTCTCAAACTTAGAAAGTATGTAATTTGAAGTAGGAAATTATGCCTTTTTCTCACCCACTATTGGTCGTAGTGTTAGTAATAGTGCTCTAGGCCTATCATATGGATATGGTATTTTGACTATTTGTGATAATTAATTATTATTATTATTTGCATATTTATTATATATAATATTCTTGAATAATATTATTAAATATTCTAATTGTTCCTTATTATTTATTGTTATGGGAATAAAAATGAATTAAGATTAATATAAAGTTTGATTGATATTAGTGAGATGAATATGTGTATGAGATACAAATTAAATTTATATCTATTTGTTGAGAAGAAATATTGGATAGACATGTCTTGAGATTAATACATGGATCAAAGTCATAAATTAATCTCTAATAGTTATGTCATTAAATCCTTTTGCCTGAGATCGCTATAGTTCTCAACATAAGAAATATTTTGTTTTAATATAATTAAATGTTATCTTCAATCAAATAACAATAAAAGTTATACTTAAATATAATAATTATTATGTAGTGAGATATGAGTGATTGAGATAAAATTTGTCCCTCTTATTATAAGATAGATATCTCAGGGTCCCCTCAATAATTGAGACAGAGAAATGCATGGTCATGCTCAAATAAATTGATGGAGATCAATATCATTTATTTAGTCAGTCTAATTGGATTTCGAGTAATCAAAAATAAAATAATATAAGGTTGACTTTTTACATGTCTTATATTCTATCAAGATATAATGAGACAAAAGGATTATGTCATTAGCTATATTAAGGTTATCATGGATCATGAGCTTTTCATTTAACTTGGATAGTCATAATATCTTGCTAGAGGCTACTTATGATTTTGTAGTATCAAAATGTGATTTATGCATATTGCTAAGGTTAATTGAACCTATAGGATCACACATTAAGAACAAATAATAATGGGTATTGTTCTTCACTCATCTGTAGTAATTTAAAATGATAAAATTATTTTAAATTATAAATAATAATTAGTTATTATTAAATTTGAATTTAATTTTGAAAAAGTTTAAATTCATGATTTAATATAATTAATTTGTTACATTGAACTTGATTTTTAATGAATACATTCATTTAAAAAAAAATTTAAGGATTTGAATTTAACTTGTTATTATTTAAAAGAGTTTTAGATATTTAATAATATTAAATTTATTTATGACTACCACCCTAGCAAGCTTGTATATATATATATATATATATATATATTTGTGATACATATTTGATGTAAGAAGAGGTGTCAACCGGGCTGGGCCCGTCACGAGGCACGACACGATTTGGCCGTGCTTAGGCCGGTCCGACACGGGAATTTCTCGTGCTCGTGCCTGTGTCATGCCTGTCCATGGCACAACCATACCATGCCATGCCGAGGCCAACCGGGCCTCATGCCGTGCCTAGCCCAACATGGTATCGTGGCCCATTGCCATGGTATCTCGGCACGAGCCGAGAAACTTTCCCAACTATAGAAGCTAAGCCCGACGGGTGAAACTCACCGACCCCCGATAGTGAATAAGCATCGCGGTAGGAGGGCGGCACGGTAGTGAGGCGGCGTGCCGCCAAACCCTAATTTTTTTTAAATTAGGGTTTGGCCCACCAGGTCGAACCCGGCAGATTCATGTCATGGGTCCATGCCGGGCTGACCTCCACAGAACCGTGTCGGGCCAGGCATGTCACGGTTAGTATACCATGTCATGCCTGGCCTGGCAAAAAAGCACGGTCGGGACGGCTAAAAATGGGTCAGGCTGGCCTGACACGTCTCGTTTGACACCTCTAGATGTAAGCAGTCATCTTTTATAAAACAAAAAAAAAAACTTTTTGTTTTGAGAAGATAAATTTGAACTAGCATTCAACAAGATCGTTCATTATTTTTCGTGAGTAGATACTTGTAAAGGGTAGTTATTTTTTCAGAAAGGTAGCACATTTGAAGATCCGAATAAACCAAGGCTTGACGAATCGATCTACAAGAGGTAAGTTTTGTGTACTCTTCCTTCATGTTTTTATGAAACAGATGTGATCCTTGGTGGGTTAAGGGATAAGAATTATAAATTCTGCTGTGTTATGTTCCAATTAGATTGGATATTCTGCCCGAAACCCCAACATGTAGCTCACTTTGAATTCATATATTTACTAGATCTAAATGACTATATATTCATCCTTTGATTTCCATGTATATCAAGAAGGTTTCTCACAATGCTCTCACATATATTTTTCTCAATATGCATCACATCTAAGACATGATGTACTTAAAGAAACTCTCAATATTCAAAACCAAAAAATATTGACCTTTTTTTTCATGCAACTTTAGACTTTGCAACTCGAAACCTTGTCATTCTTTTTTGAATACCTCTTGCAAATATGCATCATAAACATCAACACCGATAGTCCATAGTATTTTTTTAAATCATCAATTAGTGGTTGAAAGTAGTTGTCAATATCAATTTTCAATTGCTTATGACCGATATCAATAAGGTTAACATTATGCATTTTTACTTCATACACAACCAAGGTGTGAGATTGTAGATAATAAGTATAATATTACATGTACTATGATGACTACTTAAGGAGCATTGTGGATTAATCTCATATGATGTAAGTGCCCAGATGGAGATTTTATGGCTCACATGCAAATTTAGGCCATTTGTAGTCTATTAATTTCCATGATAATACATTTACTAGATGTCAAATGTAATTGTCAAATTCTTTTTCACTAGAATGTCATATCAATTCTTTCGATATTTGACAAGTTGCATACATTCTTCAAAACCTGGATATTGGGGTAAAATACCACACAATTATTGTCCACATACCTACTTTTAGATTATTGGATCCTTTAGGAATTTACAATCTTGAGAATAATTTGGACATACATCAATATCTTTGTTTGAATTTCTATTCAAAATGCAGTCATTTGAACATACGTGTATCTTTTCATATTGCATTCCCAAGGCAAGCTATATCTTTTTGCTTCATATATTGATGTTAGCATTAAATTTTCTTTTGGAAGCACATCACCCCAAAAGTTTAATAACTCATTGATACTTGTATCACTCCACCCATATTTTGTTTTAAAGTTATATAATCATACCAAGACAAGAAGCTTAGTGAATCCACCGCAACCAGTGTATAAATGGTGCTCAACATCATCTAACAAGTCAAGGAATTTCTCTGGATTACATTCAAATAGAACTTTGGCTACTTCAACCATTTTCACATCATTGATATCATCATTGTATTGAATATATCATATTTCAGCATCTTAAGGTACATTTATGTTTCCTCAACATTACATATATTTTTACCATGTCATGTCCATACATCATAACATGAGTCGATGCCATTACAATAAAAAAATGATCATTAACCATTGTGATATCATGAATTTTTATATTCCAACATTTTAAGCATGTACATTATTTGGAACTAACATCACCTAAATTTTGTTCAACATAATTCAAAAAAACTTCAATATCATTCTCATATCTTTTTGTACATCTATCAGCTGAGTAACATGACTTATCTAGTATATTTAAATTTAAAAAAAAACAAGTAGTTAATTAAATCAACAGATATAAATGATTTTATCTAACATAATACTTAAATTTTTAAAACCATATACAAGTAAAAAAATTTAAAAGATGACAAGTAAATTGAAAAGATAAATAATAACTTACATTGGTTCAACTTTCTTTGATTTGTAATTAATTTCTTTTGACTTACTCTCCATGTCTTATGAATATGTTATCTATTCCTTATAAATAAATAATAAGTCAAATCGGCATATATATATATATATATATATATATAAGCAAAAATTGATTATGCTCGCTACATAAATACAAAAATATGATTCAACACTACATGATTTATTTGTATTTGTATTCTCCACTACTATAGTGAAGAATGAATTCTAAGGAAAATAAATAACTAAAAAAATGAAAGAAATATCAATTCAAAATCTCACTCCCACATGACATCAATTAGAGGTGTCAACTGCCATAAATCTCCATATCATAGAAGAAGAAAAAGATGACTTCCTAATATTCAATAGAAAGAAAAAGAAGAAAGAAGTGACAACCCCGAAGGAAGACTCATCCTTGAATCTCAAAAATAAAGGAGGAAGCAAAATCAGATAACAAAGGGGATACACCCTCATGGTACAAGATAATAAATCCATAGGAGCTCTCAACTCCTCAATAAATAATATTATGATAGGGAGAACTCTACTGTAGTTGATGTGTGATATTTTATTATTTTAGATGTGCATTGTCTTGTTTTGGGTGGCTATATGTGTTGAAGTTTTGGAGTCTAGCGAAGAGAGTGAAATAATGGACACTCTTTAAACTATCTTTTAATGGGTATTTTGGGAGAGGTGGGGGCAACTCTAAGGGTGAATGTGATGTGGTTGATGAGTGTGGCATGGATTATGGATGTGATATGGTTGATAGATGATGAGATGGGTGTAGTGCATGGGATGACTGCATGTACACAAATAACCCTCATGTCTCGTGTTGGATATTCTAGAAGGAAGCATGGTGGCATGAACGAGTATCTCTGGTTGGAACTCTTTGTATATGGAAAAGATCAAACCATACAAAATCACTCATTCCTTTATGGGTATTTTTCAAAGGAGTTTAATAAAAAATATGTGGGCATCTGTGTGCATGGATAGGAGGGAACGGAAAAAAGTTTGACATGCATATTAATAATGGATATTCCTACATGTCATAATCTAGAATTTCTTGAAGAATTCATGGTGACAAATTTTGTGCATAAAGCTTTTTTGGAGCAGCACTATGCACTAGAAAAACTTAAATCCATGGACATTGTGGTCTTCCTATATAATTAAAGAGGTATATCTAATTATGACAAATGAGCAACTCCAGTTGTTCCTCATGGTAGCAAGAGGAACAACTGGAGTGGTTTCTCTAGAAAATCCGGACACTCCATTCTAGAATAATCCAACCTGATCTTGGATAAAACCTTGGTTCTCTTCAAGTATTATATGCTAGCTAGATAAGCAAATGAAAGGGTATAAAACAAAGATATGTAAAAAGATTGGAATAAATAATGGAATTATATGACATGTGAAATTTCCAATGAAAATAGTGAGTTGGAATATTAGAGACTTTAAAACAACCCAATTAAACATAGGATGTTACTAAAACTCATTAATGTTCACTCAATTGATATTATTAGAGTCTTAGAAAAAAAGCTAGAGAGTCAAAAACTTACTTAGATGATGAAAGGAAAGTTTAGAAAACTTAGCTGCTTGGATAATTTTGCTCAGCATAAGAATGGGCGAATCTTGGTGTTTTGGGATAAAGAAACTGCTAAGGTTAAAATCTTGTCTAATTTTGTACAACATATTCACCATAGCATATTGGATAGGAGAAAGGAATCATGTTCAAGTTTTCATTTATATATTGTCTTAACTTTATTATATTGAGAAGACCATTGTGGGACAATCTCAATTCGGAGCCTAATATTGAACCTTGGCATGATCTAAGAGATTTCAATTCTTCATTATCTAGCTTGGACAAGATAGGTCAAATTGTTACAAATTATGAATGCTCAGATTTCATAAATTGTGCCTCAACGTCAAGCTTAGAAGATATCCAATCATCAAGATTCTTTTATACTTGGACAAATGGGAGAGTGTCTAGCAAACTATATAGGATACTAATGAATTAACACTAGGCAAAGCTTGTCCTGGACAACCATGCACACTTCCCACCATGCATTTTATCATATCACTATCTAGTAGTGCTGACTACGGTGGAGGGGGAAAAAAGTAGGAAGATCCTGTTCAAATTTTGTAACATGTGGTTTTCTCACCAAGATTTCATTCCTACTTAAAAAAAATCTAGAGTACTCTAATATAAAGTTCCCATATGTTTGCTATAGTTATAAAACTAAAGTTATTAAAAGCTCCTCTGAGAAAAATAAATGAACTTTATTTTGGGCACATAAGCTTTGGAGTTTCCTTGATGAGAAATATATTGCACACACTTCAAGATAAAAATGCTTTAATTCCCTTATTGCCCATCACTCCACAATAAAGAAATCTCATTAAGACTCAAGCTAAGGAAGCTTGAGGAGGTAGAGCAATCTTTCTTGTGTCAGAAGGCAAAGATAAGATACCCGAAACAAAGTGATCATTGTACAAAATATTGTCTTTCTTTAATGAATGCTAAGTTACAAAGGAGTAAGATTATTTCTATTATAAATAATGACAAAAATTTTTTTTCCTCTCAAGAAGTATGTGCTGAATTCTTTAATCAACTACTAATGTTAGGGTAGTTACTAGAGAAAGATTAATTAGTGACTCACACCTAGCTAAACTCTCTCATGTCTTAATCAAAGAAGAGATCAAACATGCTCTCATTAATATGAGAAATTGTAAATCACCAGGACCAGATGGCTTTATAGTGGAATTTTATAAATAAAGCTGAGAATACATTGGATCTAATGTAATTAAAGTTGTATATAGTTTCTTTTATAGCAGCAGAATGCTAAGGCAAATTAGCCATGCCTACAAAGCCTTCATTTTGAAATCTTTTCATGCCTCTACAGATAGAGCTAACTGGCCCATCTCATTCTATAATGTTATCTCGAAGTTGATTTTTAAACTTATAGCTTCTAAACTTCAATATGTGCTAGACAATATTATGTGCCCTCCAAACTTGTTTACATGAAAGGAGGACATATTTCTAACAACTTTCTCCTTACATAAAGTGTAATAAAAAAATATGCGAGGAAGAGAATCTTCCTAAGATATTTCTGCAAGAATGACCTTCAAAAAACCTTTGATATGGTGAATTGGAATTTTCTAATTGAAATATTAATAGCCCTTAACTTCTCGACTGGCTTCATCAAGGTAATAAATGAATGCATCTCAACCCCATCATTCTCAATCTTCATAAATGAGAAATTACATGGGTTCTTTAAATAGAAGAGATGACTGAGCAAGGGGGATCCTCTATCACCATAATTGTTTGCAATATGAATGGAGTACTATTATAGGCACATGCATAAAGATACGCAATCAAAATATTTTTCTTATCATCCCGACTATGCTTAGCTCAAAATAATGCACTTGATGCATATGTATGATCTCATCATATTTTCTTGTGAGATGAGGCATCACTTACTATCATTTTGAACTCCATAAAAGAGTCTTCATAAACACATCGAGACTAATTGCAAATTGTTCCCAAGGTTCTTGTTGCCCTTTGCAATTATCAACTCTTTTAAAAATGCATGCAAAAAATTCCTTTGGGGAGGTCCCATAATGGGTAGATACCACCCAAAGATAGCATGAAGTAAAGGTTGTACTCCAACTAAAAATGGTAGCCTCAGCTTATTGAATCTACCTACTTGGAACAATGCTTTTATATTCAAAACATTATGAAGGATAAGCAAAAAGAAGACTCGCAATAGATTTCATGGATACATCATTCATTTTAAATTACACTATCTATTTGGAATGCAATTCTAAAAATACCTAATTCTAGTTAGGGATATCTTAATTAATAAGGCCGGAGGGATCTCAAATGCAAAAAGAATGGTAAAGGTGTTGAGTTTCATGATAACAAATGCAGCGGAAAGAAAGATTTTATCACGTGCCC
The DNA here is from genome assembly GCA_029783825.1 of Sapria himalayana. Classification (NCBI taxonomy): domain Eukaryota; kingdom Viridiplantae; phylum Streptophyta; class Magnoliopsida; order Malpighiales; family Rafflesiaceae; genus Sapria; species Sapria himalayana. The sequence continues at coordinate 27,596 of JAREIK010005077.1, forward strand.
AAAACAATGATCCATGTAATTCGATTAATTGATTATTTAGGGTTTCTAGAACCTTACCTCATTTGATTGGATTTAGACATCTCTAAATGGATGTGTCCTCTACTAGTATCCACACGAACAAACCTTCAATCAAAAAGGATGTGTATGTGCTAGTAACGTTCTTGATTGTTTCACAATCAATAATGAATAAACTCTATGTTTCATTTATTTTTCTCCATCTTGAGAAAAACAAATTTGGTGGTTGGAATAATATGTAGTATTGTGTAAAACCCTAGAGAACATGAGGTATATAGAGTTCCAAATTAGGGTTTCACTTACCAAAACCCTTTGTGTTATATTCCATTTTAATTTTGATTTGATTTTAATTACCAAATAGAAATACATATTTACTTATTTATTAATATAACAATTACCTTACATAGTTTAGATTGTGTCAAAATATAAAATAGTCATATAGAAATCTATAATGATTGTGTGGTCAAAGGATTAAATCAATATTACTCTGATGAGAATTACTTATGATAATAATCTATGTAGTATTCTCTTAGTGTGTCAATCCAGTATATTATTTCTTAAATAAGTACCTATGAGTTGACTTAAATCTCATATTCTTGATTAATAAAACATAATCATCAGTCAACACCATGCTAGCCTTAATTCATTATCAGTTCAATAATAATAATAAATGACTTAGAATAATATAAATAGAGAACTCATGTTTAATTTAAGGGTTTTACTATCAAGTCACATACTTGATGACCTTAGAATGAATTAACTATTCTAGATTATCATAATATAAAATGATAATGAAAATATCTTTTTATTAATAAAATGATAAAGTCAAAACATGTTCATACATGATTGACCTAGTGCATATCTCTAACAATCTCTCACTTACACTTGGTCCAATCTATATTAAAACTAATACCCATGGACCTAACATGAAGTTCATGCTTGGGCTAAAAAAAAGGCTTAGTTAATGGATCTACTACATTATCATTTGCAAGTACTCTACAAATTTTCATGTCTCCTCTCTCAATAATTTCTCAAATAAGATGATAATGCCGGGGTATATGTTTTGATCTATGAAGTGATATGGGCTCCTTAGCTTAAGCTATAGCCCCATTATTGTCACAATATAAGTTCAATAGATATGATATACTAGGAACAACACCTAGTCTAGTTATGAACTTTTTGATCCAAATAGATTCCTTGCTCACTTCTGAGGCAGTTATATACATAGCTTATGTTGTAGAATCAGCAATAGTGTCTTGCTTGGAACTCTTCCAGCTCAATGCACCTACATTCAAACAAAACACATAACCTAACTATGATCAAAAATCATCTTTGTCAGTTTGGAAGCTGACACTTGTGTAACCATTTACAACTACCTCAACTTTTTTACCACCATTAATAATAATGCATCCTTAGTTCTTCTCGACTACATAAAGATATTTTTAATTATTGTCTAGTAACTTTCACCTAGGTCTGATTGATATATGCTCATTGTGCTTAAGGCATATGAGAAATTAGGTCTAGTACATAACATTTCATACATGATAGATCCAATAGCAAAAGCATATAGATCTTACTCATGTAGTATCGCTCATCTTGTGTCATAGGATACTGAGTCTTGCTGAGAATAATATCATGTGACATTGATAAGAATCCTCTCTTAGAATCTTGCATGCTAAACCTATTTATTACCTTATCAATATAAGTGCTCTAATTTATACTAATAAGCCTTTTAGATCTATCTCTATAGATCTTGATGCCTAATATATAAGCAGCTTCACCCAAGTCTTTTATTAAAAAATAATTCCATAACCATGATTTTACATTTTGTAAAATAGGGATATCATTTCCAATGAGTAGTATGTTATCAATATACAGAACTAGCAACACAATTGTACTTCCACTAACTTTCTTGTATACACAAGGTTCATCTTCATTTTTAATGAAGCCAAACTCTTTGACTACATCAAAACGAAGATTCCAACTCTAGGATACTTTCTTCAATCCATAAATGGAGCTTTGAAGCTTACACACCTTTCTAGAATTCTCAGGACTATCAAAACCCTCTAGTTTTGTCATATACACATCCTCAAGTAAGTTTCTATTAAGAAATATTATTTTTACATCCATTTGTTATAACTCATAATCATAGTATGCTGCTATGACAAAGAAAATTAAAATAAATTTTAGCATAGAAACTGGTAAAAAAGTTATATCATAGTCTATACCATGAGTTTGTTTGAAACTTTTTTATAACCAGTCTTGCCTTAAAAGTATGCACATTGCCATCCATATCGATTTTCTTTTTGAAAACCCATTTTCATCCAATGGTTTTTAAACCATCAGTTAGATCAATCAAGGTCTAAACTTGATTATCATACGTGGATTATATTTCTGATTTCATGGCTTCAATCCATTTCTTAGAGTCAAGACTATTTATGGCCTCTTGATAGGATGTGGGCTAATTTTGATTTACAATCAACACATCATTATCATGAGTAATGAGAAATTCATCATTATCAACACATCATATATAAATGTGGGCTAATTTATATCTTATAGGAATTTGATTTCTTCAAGTTGCATTATGCTCTCACTAGTTCCTTTGGAAAGAAATTCTTTTTCCAAAAATATACCATTTCAAGCAACAAATACTGTGTTCTCAGAAGGATTGTAAAAGTAATATCATTTAGTTTCTTTAGGATATCTAAAAAAAGGTGTTTGTTAGATTTGGATGCTAATTTGTCTGAGATCTGATGCTTCATATAAGCTTTATATCCCCAAATATTAATAAAAGACAAACTGTGAGTTTTTCTAGTCCACATCTCATATGATATTTTTCAACTACCTTTGATGGAACTCTGTTCAAAATGAATGCAGTAATTTCTAAAACATATCTCCAAAAAGAGATTGGCAGATTAGATTGATCCATCATTGATCTAACCATACCCAATAAAATTTAATTTTTTTTATTCAGACACACCATTTCATTGTGGTGCTTGGTAGAGTTAGTTGTGAAGTGATCCCACAATCTCTTAGATGATCTATAAACTCTTGGCTTAATATTCATCACCTTGATCTAATCTTAGTGATTTAATATCCAAGTTAGTTTTGTACTTCATTCTTGAAATTTTTGAACTTTTCAAAAGATTCAGATTTATGTTTCATTAGATAGACATAGCCATATCTAGTGGAATCATATCTGAAGGTGTTGAAGTACTGGAAACTTCTTCTAGCATTTGAGCTTAATGGTCCACATACATTAGAATGTACAAGGCCCAAAAAGTATTTAGATCTCTCACCTTTTCTAGTAAAAGGTGTTTTAGTTATTTTTTTAGTAAATAAGATTCACATGTTTCAAATGGTTTATTATCAAATGAATTCAAAAGCCCATGTTGATAAAGTTTTGATATGCATTTTTCATTTATGTGGCCTAAATGACAATGTCAAAGATAGATGATGTTTAAGTCATTAAATTTAGACTTCCTTGTTTCAATATTATAGATTGGCATTTCATTAGTGTCTTCAACATCCAAAACATAAAGACCACTTGTGCATGAAGCATATCCATAAAAAATGTTATGAAGATAAATGTTGCATTTACCATTCTTAATGAAAAATACAAAACCTTTCTTGTCAAAACAAAAAACAAAAATTTTTATTCCTACTCATAATAGGGACATAATAACAATTTTTTAAATTTAAATTTAGTCCACTAGGCAAAGTTAACTCATTTGTCCCTATAGCTAAAGCATCAACTCTTGCTCTATTGCCAACTCGTAGGTTCACTTTGCCTCTAGCCAATGATCTACTCCCTTTAAGATCCTATACATTAGTACAAATGTGAAATCCTGATCCAATATCTAATACCCAAGAATCAGAAGTAGATAAATTAATTTCTAAAACATGAATACCTAAAGAGGTAGTCACACTACCCTTGTTCTTCTACAGGTCATCCAGATATAGCTTGCAATTTCTCTTCCTATGACTTGGCTCATTGTAGAAAAAAGAATATACCCTCCTTTGGTGGTTTTTCTTGAGGTTTAGCTTTGGATTTGGGTATGAGTTTGGGCTTAGGCTTTTGAAAGCCTATCTGAATCTTGTCCTTGCCCTTTCATACCTTTTTCATATCCTTTTTCTTGATGACGATTAGAACATCCTTGGTATTACTCTTGATGTTCTTTTCAACAGTTTTGAGCATCTCATGCAACTTTAAAACAGTCTTATCCATTCTATAAATGTTGAATTAATGATGAAACCATCATAATCTTCTAGCAAACATTGGAGAATGATATTAATAGTCAATTCTTGTTCAATCTTAAGACCAAGTTTGTCCAAGTATTCAAGATAATCTTTCATCTTGAGAACATAAGGATTGACAGAATTGATAGTGGTCAACTTGTAGAAAAGCAATGCCCTGATGGCATTGAACCTTTCAATTTTAGCTTTCTCTTGGAATATTTCCTTGAGATGGCCTATCATAGTATAAGCCTCCATTTCTACCAATTGCTTATGAAACTTAGATTCCATGCATCCTAGCATGAGACAAGTGATGTCAACAGAATTATTGGCATGCTTACTAATAGCATCCTTTTGTGTTCTAGGAGCATTAGCGGCTAGTTCCTATGGGATGGATTGTTAAAGAATATATTCCTTTCTTTCTTGCCTAAGAATAATTTTTAGGTTTCTGTACCAATCAAGAAAATTAGTCCCATTGAACTTTATCATTCTCAAGGATTGATCACAATGACATGGTAGATGCAGTATTTGATGTAATTATCTACAATGAATATATGAAGTAGATTTAGCATTGTATTATAAATGAATGAGGTAAAATTAAAATTCACACTAAAATTTTTATAAATTATAAATCCTCGAAATAATTTTAACAATTGAAATTTTCTTAGTGGGCCAATATCCATATTTCACCCTACTTCAAGAAATCTTTGGCTTAACACCTAAAGTATGGCTATTTAGGTAGGTAACACTTTACCAATTACATCTCATGTAATTCTTGAATAGTTATAGGATATAAACATCACATGTATGGGCATATCCTATCAAATGCCCTAGTTCCAAAACTATTTTGATAATCTAGTTAAGTCTAATCAACTCAAGCATATGGATATCACCATTATCTATCTTATCTTATTTATATGGCTTAATACACAATGCTTTGGAAAAATATATACATAGCAATCCAAATATTGATAAGTGTTGATTAATGGGAGGCATTTTAATGACTTGATATTAAATGAGGGTTTAGCCAATTATTTGTCTTATCTAGTCTTGTTATTACCATATGGCATCACATATGTGGCAGCATATAAACAAAATAAAATAAACGTGAGATAGCATAGCCCATATCTAAATTGAATTTCATTAGCCAATATGTAGATCAAAGGTCCAACCTAAGTGATATTACAAATACAATCTTGAGCATTCAACTTGGAACTCCAACTTCTCCATGGACATCTTTCTTGGGCTCCCACCTTGGATCTCCATCTTGGGCTTCTACTTTGAATTACACATTGGGTCTTGATTTACATCATATAATATGTTGTAATTTAAAATAATCTATTATTATCTTATAATAATAAAATAAAATAATTACAACAAATTGAAAAATGACTCGCAAGCTGTATTTTAAAAATACATCCTAATAAAATAATTAAATCTAATCATATTAGTGTATGGGCTATGCTATACACCATGCATTTAAATATAAACCCAATTACATTATAATTCAATTGCATAATATTATGTTAAAAATGATTTTTGTAACAAATTCATTTGGGGTCAAGGGGCAGTGCCCTTTGTGGGGTCCAAGGGGTAGCGCCCCAGGCGGCGGTCCAACTAGCCGGTTAGTGGGTGCGATGGTCCACACTTAACCTTTTTTGGTTTGAAATTTTGGTTTTAAAAAAAACCATAATTTGCTTCGAATTCTGTAATCAAATTACAATTCGTCTAATATGTTCAAAATAGATCATAAATAATACATATGTTGCTCTTCATAAAAATAGTATACATAAATCAGAAAATCAAAATTATGATTATTGTTTAATCAAATTAAACAGTCATTAACATTAATTAAATCAATGTTTATTCTGTTTTAATATATATTATACAGAATTGTATCACAACAAAAACCCTTTTTCAAAAATGAATCATTCACCCAAACATATATCACATATATACATAATCAAATTAATCGAATTACTAGCCCTCTAATACCACTGTTGAGTTTCATGATAAAAAACATAGCAGGAAAACAAGATTTTATCACATACCCAAAATAATAAGGATCCATGTTATTCAATTAATTGATTGCTCAGGGTTTCCAAAACCTGACCTCGTTTGATCGAATTTAGATGTCTCCAAATGGATGCGTTCTTTACTAGTATCCACACGAACAAACCTTTAATCAAAATGTATGTGTATGTGTTAGCAATGTTCTTGATTGTCACCCAATCAAGAATGAATATACTCTATGTTTCATTTTTTTATCCATCTTGAGAAGAATGAATTTGGTGGCTGGAATAATGTGTAATGTTGTGTGAAACCCTAGAGAACATGAGGTATATATAGGGTTCCAAATTAGAGTTTCACTTATCAAAATTCTTTTTAGGTATAGGTTCACATGACATTGGTAATTACCTTATATATATATATATATATTATAAAGTTTAAATGAGCTTGGTAAACCCATATTCATTTTGGATCTATTCTAAGTGTGTGACCCTATAGGTTCACATGACATTGGTAATGGGCTTAAAATCTCTATTTAGGCCTATAAGTTATAAGTAACCTCTAGCAAGACATTATGATTACTTAAGTCATGTGAAGGATGATATTCTGACATAACCTAATTTACAGTGACTATTGTAATTTTTTAGTCACATAATATCTTGATTGAATATAATGCATAGTTTTATGTCATCCATATACATGATTCAATCATATTATTTCTTGGTTCAAAGTAGATTGAGAATGATAACTCTTTATCAATTTACTTTTAGCATGACCATACACCCTCTATCTATCTTATCAAGGGGCTCATTGATATCTTACTCAAATTAAATGAGTGAAAAATTCCTTCTTAATCACTCAAATTTCTCCCATAACTCATTTTATATCTAACAACAATCTATTTAATCACTTAGTTAAAGACAATGTGAGATTGTCTCAAAACATAAAATAGTTATATAGAAATCCATTGTTATTTTGAGGTCAAATTATTTAATCAATATTACTCTAATGAGAATTACTTATGAAAATAATATATGTAGTATTCTCATAGTGGGTCAATCGAGTACATTTCTTAAATAAGTACCTATGTGTTGACTTAATATATCATATTCATGATTAGTATAACATAATCACCAGTCAACATCATACTAGCTTTAAATTAGTATTAGTTCAATAATAATAATAAATGACTAGGGATAATATAAATAGAACTCATATTTAATTTAAGGGTTTTACTATCAAGTCATATACTTGATGGCCTTTGAATGAATTAACTATTCAAGTGATTATCATAATATAAAATGATAATGACTATGCCTCTTTTTAATAAAATGATAAAGTCAAAACATGGTCATACATGATTGGCCTAGTGCATATCACTAACAAAATGGTTGGGGAGACAATAACTAAATAGTTGTAGACTCTTACAATTTCTTAATTTCTTTCAATCATATGTGGAAGCCAAGCTAGACAAAAGCAATCTAGTTTAAAAATTACATTCCAAATCATGATATTTTTTTATGGATAGCAAAGATGGGCAGATTAAGAACCAAAGATCAGCTTTTCTCTACTCCAAAGAATTTTAATTGTAAATTTAGTTGAGAATTAGAGAGCTGTAACCATAAATTTTTTCAATGTTTATTTTGTAAAAATTATGGCAGCCGATTTCTTAGTGAGTGCAGATTAAAGAAACAAGATATTCTATTTCTAGCATTTTTAGACTGCTGAAAAAAAGATTACTCAGTAGATTTGCCAGGGAATACTGTAAAGAAGGTTGCCTTTACTGCAACTCTATACTACACGTGGTAGGAATGTGATGCACAGTCTTTTTATTTTAAAAAACCATGGCTTAATTAATAACGTAGTCTATACTATATCTGGCAAGACAATGGCTTTATTTAATAATGCAATCTTTATATTAAAAGATAATATAAGACTGATTTAATTAACATCATAGTCTTTTTATTTTATAAGAAAATGTAAGACTATAGCTAAATTAAAAATGTAGTCTTCTTATATCATAAGATAATATAAGACTAAGACTTAATTACAATGTAGTTTTTTATATTATTAGAAATATAAGACTACGATTTAATTAATAACATAGTCTTTTTATATTAAGAAAATAAAAGAATACATTTTCATTAAAATATAATCTTCTTATATCACAAGATAATATAAGATTATGACTTAATTAACAACATAGTCCATTTATATTAAAAGATAATATAAGACTGTGGTTTAATTAACAACATAGTATTTTTATATTATACGAATATATAAGACTACGACTTCATTAAAATGTAGTCTTTTTATATCATAAGATATATAAAACTATGGCCCTATTAACAATGCAGTCTATTTATATTAAAAGATAATATAAGATTATTGTTTTAATTAACAATCTAGTCTTTTTATTTTTATAAAAAATTTTAAGACTCTGGCTTCATTAAAAATGTAGACTTCTTATATTAAAAGATAATATATGACTATGACTAAATTACCAATAGCATGAATGCTTTTCCCCCATTAATGGAAAAAAAAATATTCTTTATCAATAAAATGCAAGTTCAACTAGGGAAAGATACAAAATAAAACTATAGTTGAGTAATAGGCCATTATCGATCAACTAAGATTAAATATACCAAAGCAAAACTAATAAGGTATATCACTCAAAGAAAACCTTACTATAAGTAAATCAATATAATGTGAAAAATATTACAAGTTTCAAATAAAAAATCTAATTGATAAAAATATTATTTATTAAGAAAACTCAAGTTCGTGTAGTTTTAGGAATGATGGGTGAAATCATATAATTGAAATACAGCCCATTATTGATCAATCAAGATTAAATATATCAAGGCAAAACTATGAAGTTATGTCACTTAGAAACCTTGTGCAAACAGTAAATCATGGTATTGTGAAAAATATTATAAGTATCTAAAGTAAGGTATCAAATGAGCCATGCTGGGGCCGGCATGACCCATTTTTTGGTGGCCCACTTAGGCCACCATGTCGTGCTTGGCATGAACATTGTACATAAGTGTGCCATGCCTAGCATGGCCGACCAGCATGAACCCGCTGGATTTGGGTTGATTCGTGATAGGCCTTGGGGATTTCATGCTGGGTCGTGTTGGGACATGCCATTTTAGGCCCATTTGGGACATCTCTAAATATTATAAATTTCAATATAAAATTAATTAATCAATTAATTAAATACATCAAAAAAAAACAAAATTACAATCACAAGCCACACAACTCACAATTCATAAAAAAAACATAAAATAATAATATAAATTTAAATCATTTTGTAATACAAGTACAAAATAATAATACAAGCTCAGAATTTAATACATCGATGATCAATTCAGTAAGCATATGATGGGATCACTAGTAGTATGCTCAATCTCAATGCTCATCAAAGTCCCACAAATTCATCATCTATCATCTACTCTCCCGCTCTTGTTGCAGTTACAGTTGCAGTATGATATTGGATACCCAATCTTGAATCCTCACAATCCTTCATGCATGTTAGTGCCTTAACAATATCTCGTCACAATCTTAATTTCCTATTTGAAATCACATTCACTACAACAAAATAAAATAGACTTCGATAATATATTCAATACTGGATGAGTCAGTAGATTTCATAACATCTTAGACATCACAAGACATGTGGACTCATATGATTTCTATCATTATAAAATATCAACGTTCCATTTATACGTATGTGATAAGATTGAGTAGTGGTTGATTTCAAAGTATAGAGATGGCTTACTCCTATTTGATGGTCTACCACATCATTTCCTCTTTGCTAACTAAATGGAGAAGTCATCATCTCTAAATAAGGTGTCTATGTCCGTACTCAGAGCTTGGCTACAACTACTATCATACCTAGTGTCATAGACTCGTAGTATGTAAATAACTTAATCAACTTCTCATGAATGAATCTTTCAGGTTGGTGATCCTGGTTCATGCATGTCAATATTTTTTACCCCTTTCACCTTAACCTGATGGTCTATGCAGGCAACTAGATAATTAATAGATGGAATGGTGGACCAGTATTTTAAGTACTTGGGTTTTCTCTCAATAACCATGTCACTAAATGTCGAGTCATCTCTAAACTTCCTAAATATGCTACTAATGTTGCATATATACATGAGTGCAATATAAGTCGTGAGAGCATAAACTAACAAACATATGTCTGTTATACAAAATCTTCAGGAATTTCATAAGTGAAATTCATGTAGCCTAGTCAGTGTCATCAATAAGTTCACCACTCTTTCTATTACTATAGTCGGATATCATATATTCATATTCAACACATGACTCTAACATAAGGTATGTGTAATTCCAATGGTGTCTCACATCCGATTAGAATTTCTTTTTCTTTAGACCCACAGACAAACATAGACTACCAAACTTATATTGTCTACGAGGTATCTAAAAAAATTTTAATGAATTAAGTATTTAATGGTGGGCATCTAACATGGAAAATATCTCCTAATGGCCCGTCTCTAATGGTCCTAACAAATATGGTAATGACTTCTCCATTATTAGATGTATTATCGAATAAGATACTATATATTTTATTTTGAATATTATATTTTTTAAATATTATTATCATGCACTCATATATGCTGGTTGGGCCATCATGAGGATTGATAATCTCTAAAAATTCTAATATTTATTTATTTAATGTCCATTTAGAATTTACATATTGGGTCGTAAGACATGCATGAGATGTATCATCATTACTAGTCCAGATATCAAACATCACAGACACAATGTCACTATATTCTCTAAATTTATTAATTATTATATCTTTTTCTAACTTATAGTATTTTAGTATGTCGTTCCTAGATGTAGACCTAGGAATCATATGATATGCAGATCGAAAATAAGTTTATATGATACTGACTTCCCTTAGATCCTCCAAAAATATAATCAAAAGACCAATCATGGTGATTAGTTTGATAATTCTTTCCCTCTCTAACTTGTTGTGGTATATGAAGGGGGTCAACATAGAAGTTGAACTAGATCCAACCTCAAAGACCCTACCACTCATTTGGATTTACCGATGATCTAATGTATGATATTTTTTGGTGTATTATTCGACATGCCTCTTAAGGCGCTTAGTCTCACATGCACTCTTATAGGTTAATATTTTTTATATTTTTATTATATCAATTTTTCATTGACACCCTTAATATCTTTATTTTGTATAATATTAAAGTGAGTCCAAACTATTGATTTTCTTCTAGTTTTCTATTTTTTAGATATTTGAGTTGTGAGGTCTTGAGAGAAAACAAGGTTTCAGAAGCATCAGACCTTTCCGTAAGATTATCCATATTAAAATTATCTATGTTTACATTAATATTAATTTCATTCTCATCATTAAAATTACTATTTATCATTTTTAATTTTTATTAGTTTATTAATTATATTCTAAATTATATTTTTAAAATAAAATATTATTTTATATTAAATTATTAATAAAAAAACTAAACAAAATTTTAAAAAATAATACCCACAAACATAAACCCATTTGCTTAATCCAGCCATTTATGGAATGCCAATATATGATGTCTGATATCTGATGTCCACAATGCAGTTTGTACACAAATCCCAAGAGGAGAGAGATTGAGAGGAGAGATATTGAGAGAAGAGACAAGAGAGTAAGAGAAAAAATATGAGTAGAAAATTTAGAATATGGATATATAGGATAGAGATTATGAATGTGAGAGGAGGATATATATGGATTTAAAATTTTTTTCATTTTAAAAAAATTATATACATTTAAAATTTTTTAAATTTTTATTAAAAAATTTTGGCAAAAACTTGATAGTCGTCTGATTTTTGCCACTGGCCATTGGGGCATATTCAACAGCTGGCTTGCGTGAGATTATTTAATTTTTTTATTATTGCCGATGGTTCTAAAAGGTTCGGCTTCTAATTCTAAGCTCGGTGTCAAGTCGTTAGGTAGAGCCATGACGGGGGTCATGGGTCATGCATTGACTCACAGGTGTCTGGTGGTCGGGTTTGAATGTGATCTGGCCCGAGTTCTGGGGCACGGTTTGGGTAGTGCCTAAGAGAAGTTAAACAGGCCAGGTCGGGCAAAGCCCATCCCATTTTTTCCAGGCCCACCAAAGCTCACATGTCGTGCCAGGCAAGACATCCTACATTCCGTGTCTTGCCTGGCACGACACTGTTATTTGGAGGGTAGGCCCGGCATGACCCGTGGCTAGAAATTAGCCTGGGTTCGAACCAGTTCAGGTTGAGATAAATTTAGGTTAAGTTAAATTTTAAAAATTAGGGTTTGAGACTCGCACCACTGTGCCGCCATCCCCGTTAGGCCTGTCGAGCCATTGCCAATTGGCCGATGCCGCATCGTCCCCCATCGGGCATCATTTCGTCATTTTGTCATTTATATATACTTATATAAACACACACACACACATGTGTATGTGTGTGTGTGTGTGCTTATGTTTATATATATACATATAAACACACACACAGACACAGAAACACACATACACATACATATATACACACATAAATATAAATAACTAAATATATGTGTGTGTGTGTGTGTTTGTATCATATAAATACACACGCACACACACACACACATATATTTATTGATTGATATATAATTATACATAAATATATTTATATATAAAGTTTTGTATAATTATATATTTTAGAGATATTTATATATATGTCTATATGTGTGTGTGTGTGTTAATATAGGTACATGTATATTTGTCTGTCGATTTATATATGTTTACACACACACACACACACACACTTATTTATGTATATATGTATTTTCATATACCCCCCATTCATATATATTTATTTCAATCTGTTCGTTACTTGATAATATATTTGTGATCAATTAGTTTGCTCGATTTTGGCAAGTAGAAGACATGAGTTCAAATGCCACATTTCCATGCTATGAGATTAAATAAATTAATGCTTTCTGATGTGAGTTAATCAAATAATTAAATTAAATTTTATTTCTTTTCTAAATCTTGGAGGTCAAAAATCAAAATCAAGTTAATGAATTTTAATGCACAAAAACATAATTATATTAGAATCTAGAACACTTTTTTTAAATTATTAAAGGTTTGGTGTACCAAAAAATTAGCTATTTTAGAACCAGGTGTTCTTTTTTAAACTAATTTGTGTTTATTGCACTAAAATATAAATATTTTATATGTAAGGGAGAAATGTGTTTTGATGCACCCACATCAAAATATTAAAAAAAAAAACAACTCAGCTTTTAATATTTTGAATAAAAAGATACCAAACCCTTAACAAACTAAAATTTGATGTTCTCAAATACATTAATCAGAAATTACTTTTCAATAACACTCTCACTTGTCCATCGCCCTCGCCCTCGCCCCTCGCCCTCGCCCCTCGCCCTCGCCCCTCGCCCCTCGCCCTCGCCCCTCGCCCTCGCCCCTCGCCCTCGCCCCTCGCCCCTCGCCCTCGCCCCTCGCCCCTCGCCCCTCGCCCTCGCCCTCGCCCCTCGCCCTCGCGCCCTCGCCCCTCGCCCTCCCCCCTCGCCCCTCGCCCTTGCCCTCGCCCCTCGACCTCGACCCTCGCCCCTCGCCCCTCGACCTCGCCTCGACCCTCGCCCTCGCCCCTCGACCTCGCCCTCGCTCATCGCCCTCGCCCCTCGACCTCGCCCTCGCCCATCGCCCTCGCCCCTCGACCTCGCCCTCGCCCCTCGCCCCTCGCCCCTCGCCCCTCGCCCTCGCCCCTCGACCCGCCCCTTGCCCTCGCCCCTCGCCCTCGCCCTCGCTCTCGCCCCTCGCCCTCGCCCCTCGCCCTCGCCCCTCGCCCTCGCCCATCGCCCTCGCCCCTCGACCTCGCCCCTCACCCTCGCCCCTCGCCCCTCGCCCTCTCCCCTCGCCCCTCGCCCCTCGCCCTCGCCCCTCGCCCTCGCCCTCGACCTCGCCCTCGCCCCTCGCCCCTCGACCTCGCCCTCCCCCTCGCCCCTTGCCCTCGACCTCGCCCTCGCCCTCGCCCTCGCCCCTCGCCCCTCGCCCTCGACCTCGCCCTCGCCCTCGCCCCTCAACCTCGCCCCTCGCCCTCGCCCCTCGCCCCTCGCCCTCGACCTCGCCCTCGCCCCGCCCCTCGACCTCGCCCTCGCCCCCTCGCCCCTCGACCTCGCCCTCGCCCCTCGCCCCTCGCCCCTCGACCTCGCCCCTCGCCCTCGCCCCTCGCCCCTCGCCCTCGCCCCTCGCCCTCCCCGCCCCGCCCTCGACCTCGCCCTCGCCCCTCGACCTCGCCCCTCGACCTCGCCCTCGCCCCTCGCCCCTCGACCTCGCCCCTCGCCCTCGCCCCTCGCCCTCGCCCTCGCCCTCGCCCCTCGCCCCTCGCCCTCGTCCCTCGCCCTCGCCCCTCGCCCTCGCCCCTCGCCCCTCGCCCTCGCCCTCGCCCCTCGACCTCGCCCTCGCCCCTCTCGCCCTCGCCCTCGCCCCTCGCCCCTCGCCCTCGCCCCTCGCCCTCGCCCCTCGCCCCTCGCCCTCGCCCTCGCCCCTCGCCCTCGCCCTCGCCCCTCGCCCTCGCCCCTCGCCCCTCGCCCTCGCCCCTCGCCCTCGACCTCGCCCCTCGCCCTCGCCCCTCGACCTCGCCCTCGCCCCTCGCCCCTCGACCTCGCCCCTCGCCCCAGCCCCTTGACCTCGCCCTCGACCTCGCCCCTCGCCCCGCCCCTCGACCTCGCCCCTGGCCCTCGCCCTCGCCCCAGCCCCTCAGCCTTTTGCCCTCATCTCCGCCCCTTGCTCCTGCTCAATGGAAGAGCTCGATGAAGCTCCATGAACTTCATGGAGGTCCCCACTGGAGCTTCATTGTGGAGCAGGGATGAGGGGCACGGGGGAGAGGGAAAAGGGGCGACAGGAAAGGGGCGAAGGGATATAGGAGGAGCAAGTTAGAGTATTACTAAATAAAATTAGGATTAATAATATATTTGAATACACCAACTTTTAGTTTGTTTATATTTGGGATCATTTTTTCAAATAATAAAAGATGGTTTTTATTTAATATTTTGGTGTGTGAGCCTCAAATACAATTCCCCCAAAAATAATCTCTATCATTCACATCTGCATTCTTATCCCTTTTAATAGTTTTTAATTGTATATCATGATATTTGTTTTTTTGCTTTTTTTTTTATCATTTTTATTTGTTTTAAATTAAAACAAAATCATGTTCGATAAACAACTGGTCAGGCTGGGTATCGGTAGAGACACAGAGATGATCTAGACAATTGGAAGCTCATACATTCATGCCCGATCAGGCCGAGATGGGTATCAAATTTATGGTCAAAACAATTGGTCTAGAGGTGCCAAATGCATCGGGCCGCCCGGCCCGATTTTAGGCAGCCCGGCCCGATTTTAGGCAGCCCACCCAAGCTACCGTGCTGGGCCAAACACGTTTATTGTGAAGGTTTGGCCCGACAGGGGCATGTGGCCAGAAAAAGCCGAGTTCAGCCATGGTTGATTCGGACAAAATCCTAATTTTTTTTTTGAAATTTGGGTTTCGGCCGTGTGCTACTGCTCCGCCCCGCATCTTCGCCCTTATGGAGCTCGTGAGCCTCACTTGTTGAGCATCAGATCGTATTGTCTATGTTCGATGCATGGTCACGCTTGTCGTGACACGTGACTAGCACTACATTGTGGCATGCCGTGACGAGCATGGACATTGACATGTGTGTGCCGAGCCCGAGCACGGCACTGCAATGTGCCGTGCCGTGCCAGGGCCATGCCGGTCCGGACTGCCCCGTTTGACACCTGGTGAATTTAGCCATACACTCTACACTCGCTCGCTGGCTCACTGCCGAAGTTCTGAGCAATGAGGATGCAAAACAGCTGGTCAATCTAGTGGTTCGGATTTATGGTCGAATCTAGCTCGACCGCTGCAGAAGTTCTGAGCTTAAAAGTCTTGAGCTTGATGAACGTGCAAGCACAATTATT
The DNA here is from genome assembly GCA_029783825.1 of Sapria himalayana. NCBI lineage: Eukaryota > Viridiplantae > Streptophyta > Magnoliopsida > Malpighiales > Rafflesiaceae > Sapria > Sapria himalayana. Next base: position 43,843 of record JAREIK010005077.1, read on the forward strand.
ATCTGATAGCAAGCATCATTATAAAGCTTATAAGTTTTCGGATTCTTCGCTGCAACCAGCGACGGTCTTTCTCCCTGGCGGTTATTCTTTATGCTCAAGCCTGCTTGCGGTGATTAACAAGTTTGCTATTACCAAATTCATATATCCTGCTCTGTTAACTGCATTGCAGTACTCCCACTTCTACTCTTGGTGTATTGATGTTCGGAAAATTAGGATTTTTGAATCATGATCCGTTCATTTTCGAAACTGCCAAGAAATTCTTTCCTGCTGCCTTTGTTTTTTACTTGGCAATCTTTACCAATACCCATCTTCTGCGTCACGCCAATGTTGATACATTTATAGTGTTCAGATCTTTGACCCCCCTCTTGGTTGCTGCTGCTGATACCGTATTCAGAAAACAGCCAATTCCTTCGAAGCTTACTCTCCTCTCTTTGTTTATTATATTCGGTAGTGCCATCGGATACGTGGTCACTGATTCTGCATTTACTTTGACTGCGTACACCTGGGCGTTTACTTACTTGATCATGATCACTTTGGAGATGATTTATGTCAAGCACAAAATCTCTTACCTTGGATTGACACATGGGGACTCGTGTTATATAACAATTTATTATCGTTAATGGTAACTCCTGCATTTTGGATTTTGACTGGAGAATACCAAGAGCTGCATGTATCTTTGGAATCAAATGTTGGATCTAGGTTTGATCGTACAACCCTTTTGGTGGTGTCATGTCTTGTGTTTCGGTTTGCTTATAAGCTTCTTTGGATTTGGAGCAAGAATGGCGGTTTTCTGCAACTGCTTTTACAGTTATGGGGGTAGTTAATAAGTTACTCACTGTAATAATTAATTTTTAATCTGGGATAAGCATGGCAGTGCTTTTGGCTTGATTTGCCTTCTCTTGACTCTGGTGGGTGGAGTTCTTTATCAGCAATCGGTGTCACTAAACAGTGGTGTGCTATCACAGCAGAAGCCTGTTCATAAGCAGACAATCATAGGAATGATCCCGAGGAACAGTATCAGTGCACCTGAATCATTGGCGGCCTTCAATGCAATTTAGAGCATGTTATTGACTTATTATGTTCAACATTCTTTCTACAAGGTTGGTTACATAGTGCATAAGCATGTCTACTACAACTTGAGTGCTCACCTGCAATTTTAATTTTTAATTTTTTATTTTTTTTTGATAAATAATAAAGCACTATAAACTCTGTACAAAGCTAGTAAATTTTCAGATTATAACATATTTTTTTCAAATACAATGTAAATTTTAGTTTTGATCTTCTTCAGTATCATGTTCAGATCATAGGATTTTCTTCATGTTATCTTCTATTCCTTTCCCTCTAAATATATTATATCGTTGCTGCAAGCTTCGCTTTCCTTAGAATATTTTTTGGGGAGTTTGTTAATATTTCGCTTTCATCATTTTAAAAATGTTGAAAATAAAATTACTTGCCTTCTTAATCTGTTTCCAAAGAGATTTCTTGTCATTTTTTTTACAGATAGAGCATTAAAAAAACATGATTAAAGTTCTCTATCTATCCATAGAATTCACAATCGAAGATTCTATCTATCCATAGAATTCACAATTGAAGTTTTGTGAGGTAGAGAATATTGATATTTGGTTCTTAATCTATCTAATTTTGCTAATCAAAGGAAGATAGCATGTTTAGGGATACAATTTGTAACCTAATTATGTTGGTTCATCTTGGCTTCTCTGCATAGAATTTGAGGATATTAAAAAGTTATAATAATTTACAACAATCTTATTTCTTTTTTTATTTTTGTATTAGTTTTTTTTTTGTATTTGAGATCTCTTCAGCTTTATTTATTAAAATATTCTAATTAAGG